>JANHGN010021323.1:23911-76464 GCA_024605025.1 Megaceryle maxima | reverse complement strand
CAAATCCCCTCTCAGTCTTCTCTTCTCCAGACTAAAGAGCCCCAGGTGTCTCAGCCTTTCCTCATAAGGCATGTGCTTAATCATCCTTGTAGCCCTCTGTTGGACTTTCTCGAGCAGATCCCTGTCTCTCTTGAACTGGGTAGCCCAGAACTGGATGCAATACTCCAAGTGAGGTCTCACCAGTGCAGAGTAGGGGGGGAGCAGAACCTCCCTTGATCTGCTGGACACACTTCTCCTAATGCACCCCAGGATACCATTGGCCTTCCTGGCCACAAGGGCACATTGCTGTCCCACGGATAACTTGTCATCTACCAGGACTCTTAAGTCCTCCTCCACAGGGCTGCTCTCCAGCAGGTCACCTCCCAGTCTGTACTGGTGTACTTTATTATTCTTCCCAGGTGCAGGACTCTGCACTTATCCCTGTTAAACCTCATTAGGTTCTGCTCTGCCCAGTTCTCCACTCTGTCCAAGTCTCGCTGGATGGCTGCACAGCCTTCAGGCGTATCTGCCAATCCTCCCAGTTTCATGTCATCAGCAAACTTGCTGAGAAGACACTGTCCTGTCATCAATGTCATTGATAAAGATGTTGAACAGGACTGGACCCAGCCCTGATTCCTGGGGGACTCCACTAGTTACAGCTCTCCAGCTGCACTTGGCACCACTGATCACCTCTCTTTGGACATTATTGTCCAACCAGTTACTAATCCATTTTACTATATGCTCTTCAATCCCACACTTCCTGAGCTTCTTCACAAGGATGTTATGGGAGACTATGTCAAAAGCCTTGCTAAGGTCAAGGTAGACAACATCCACTGGTCTGCCTGCATCTATCCATCCAGTCACAACATTATAGAAGGCTATTAGATTAGTCAAGCATGACTTACCCTGGTAAATCCATGGTGACTACTTCTGATAATCTTCTTCTCTTCAGTGTGCCTAGAGATTACCTCCAGAATGAGCCTTTCCATTGTTTTTCCAGTAATGGAGGTGAGGTTGACTGGTCTATAATTTTCTGGAACCTCTTTCTTGCCTTTTTTGAAGACTGGAGTGACATTGGCTTTCCTCCAGTCCTCGGGCACCTCTCCCATTTGCCACGATTTTGCAAAAATGATGGAGAGTGGTAGGGTGACAACATCAGCCAGTTCACTCAGCACTCCCGGGTGCATCTCATCAGGGCCCAACTTATTATACACAACTTATGTAACTGGTCCTTCACCCAGTCTTCATTGACCAGTGGAGAGTCATCCCTCCTCCAGGCTCTCTCCCCTTCAACCAGGGACTGGAGTTCACAGGGGCTGGTCTTAGAAGTAAAGACTGAAGCAAAGAAGGTGTTCGGCAATTCTGCCTTCTCTGCATCCTCAGTTATCAGGGCTGCTGCCTCATTCAGCAGTGGGCCCACACCTTCCCTGTTTTTCCCATTACCACTGGTATATTTGAAGAAGCTCTTCTTTTAATCTCTTTTACTTCATTTGCCAGTTTAAGTTCTAAGAGGGCTTTGGCATTCCTTGTTGCCTTCCTACATGCTCTGAGAACTTCTCTATAATTCTCCCAAATGATAAGTCCCTTTTTTTCCATGAGCTGTACATTTCTTTCTTCCTTGAAATCTCCTTCAGAAGCTCCCTGCTCATCCATGCAGGTCTCCTAGACGGCTGTAGCTGTCTCTCTGCCTGCAATATGGCGGTGCTTCCGGTTTCACCGCATTTAATTCTCCTGTGGCTTCCCAGCAACACCCCCCGGCTGTGTCACTCTCACAATCACGTCACGAGAGTTGCAGACTCTGCTGCTCTTTGCTGTCTCTCTGGGTCCCCTATGCCTCGAGGAAACCCCTTGTTCAAAAGAAAAAAAGGAGGTGCAACAGAAGCCATTGTTGCTGGAGCCAATCCCACTGTTTTGCTGCCTGCGATATGGCAGTTAGCCTTGTTTCTTATCTTTGTTATTATTTCTTATCTTTATTAATGGAATGCCACAGAAAGAAACTGATGATGTTAAAGCAGTATGGAGATATTAAGGTATTTATTCAGTTATATCAATGCATCTTTTTCCAAATAGAAGTGAAGGCTGATTGTGTCCAAGCAGAGCCTACTACTTACAGACTGATATTTTGCTATCGATGAGATTTTGTGAAATGCTGAATTGAATTTGTGCCCACTAGCAGGAAATTCCAAAAGGAATTTTTTCCCTGAGGTGGAATGAAATGGAGTCATCGGACCAACCAAGAGACCTCTCTTTTGTCTTTTTCAATAATCATATGAAATTCACAACAAAATCAGATCCCTGCCCACCCAAATCCTAATGAAGTCATAAAATGCACATAGATTTTTTTTTAATTTTTTTTTTTTTTGTGTAGAAACTGGTAAAGACTTGGAGGATTTATTCCTCCCCAGAATGGATTAAAAGATTAATATTTTACTGATCTCAAATCAGAAGATACTGTGGAGGATTGAAATAAAATGCAAATAATTAATTAGTCCCCAAAAGATGAATTCCAGAGGTCATTAAGAATGTATTACTACATGAAGAGCAATGCAAGGTTACAAAACCATAGAGCCATGCCTGCCAGCATGTCCCGATACAAACAAGATTTTTTTCTGCATGGGTTCACATCTGACTTCCAATGACATTTTAAGATCTTAGTGTAAATTCTTACCTAGATCTTTGATGTCTTCCCCTCTTAGGCAAGAACAACATATTTATTCATGCATGAGAAGACGCCTTAAAAGCACAGAGGCCCACATTTGCTCTTTCTAGCCTAGCAGGGTTTACCCTTAGCTTACCCTGGAGCACAGCTTGTGGCCTTTTTGCACATATCATCACTTTAGGCTCATCTCCTGCTGCTAAAGGGACAGCACATCCAAAAGTTTGTAGATTTCTCCACATCCTCTGGCAATAGACAGCTTGAATAATAAAATATATAGATTGTTTTGCTTACATAAAGATAAAGGATTGAAAACAAAAGGTTATGGATAAAACAGTGTTAGTGCTTTTTTTTTTTTTTTAAATGCCTTTTCAGTTCTGACATATTTCACTGGGAATGCAGTTGCTGGGGTTAGTGGTGGGAGGTCTCTCACATTTATTCTGTTCTCTGAGTACTGAATAACTTTTCTCTGTTTTCCTGCCTAGATATACTACAGTCAGTTTCTCCTTGATTCACTGCAAATGGAGTATTGGCTGAGAGAGGGGAGGTAAAAGGGTAATGGTCAGAAGGAGATGTGTTGCCTTCGCTGTCTTCAGTTTTTCGCTCTTTGCTTTCTTGATGCACCTGCCTTGCCCAATGTCTTTCTGCTTTAACTTATAGTGATATTTCTCATGCCTAGACGGTCTTGCATGCTTTCTTCCACATTTTATTTTGTTTACAATATTAAAATAGTACATGCTGAAAACATCTATTCTGCATAACATCTGTGCAGCTGATGATCTTTCATGCCATGCTAGTTTTCTAAAGAGATGATATGAAGGCATTTTAATGAACCTATTTAGAACAGATGGAGGACACTGACACTCAGTATATCCATGTGAGTGAAAGCCACATGTCTTTGTCCATTATTTATTCCTGGGATTCATGGTCTCAGCCAGTGTTTTTCCCCAAGTTCCTTTGCTTTCATTTTCCAGAAGGGGGATATAATAAAAATACTAGATTGGATGTATTGGCAAAAATTGAGAAGGGGTTTGTGTGCCTGATAGTAAGTTTAAAAATACAATGATATGAGAAAGAATAGAATTCCTTCTGCATGGAAGGAAGCATTGTCAGATTGTTCCCAGATGACTAGATTTAATTAAATTATGGCATAGGTAAATCTTGCTTAGCAATCCTATCTCTTTTCCTGCATTTCTGAGAAAATACTACGTAAATTCCTACTTTAGACAGGGACACACACAAAAGATAACTATAAATCCTCTGGTCAGTTTGAGCCCCCAAGAAGTTTCCTCTGCTCTGTTGTCTAATGGAGATGTTTTCTGTATTCTGTATATGACTCTTAATGTCATATACAGGCAACAGGCAGGTAACTTAACTAAGCTGTGGATGTTAATTTAGAACATGATTTACTTAAATGAATTAACCAAAAGTTGCAAACAAGAAGAGCTATCATAACTGAGTGTAGAGGTTTCCTATTTCAACTATGTGGGTGAAGAAGTTGCTATTAGATGAACCACTAGTCATAGGACATATGCTGTGAGGTGCTTGTTTTAAGACCTAGAAAGTAAGAATTACTTCTTTTTTGTAGCAGTAGTAGTAGTGTTAACAATTTAGGAAGACTGTTTTACCACAGAAATGTGATTTGAAATGAACCTAACCATGCAACTTCTGGGAAAAATGTGGAAGCTAAATGACTCAACTGAGGCTTTTAATTCACACATACATACTTAGCTATCTCACTTAGGATCTCTAGGGCTTTAATGTTTAGCCTATGTGACTACTGTATAAACCAGATAATGCAGCATCAAGGGAAGAAAATTATGCATTCTGTCCCCAAACCACAGTATTAAACAACTAAAGCTACAATAACACATCTATTGTTTTCAGTGATATGATTATGTATGTGCTTCTTGCAAAGCAGTTGCATATTGACAAACACTTTAAAATATGGTGATTCTACAGCAAGCTAAATATATTTTTTAACATTTTGTATATGTATAGGATAGTTATGTCTTTCTGTATGGCAACTTAAAAAAAAATATGTTGGTGTGTTTGTTTATGTAACTATATATATACAGATGCACAGAGCCATACAAATGGACATTTAAATGTTCTGGTCGATGAAGTATGGTTTTGAATCCTTCTTGATGAACACTTGAGACTAATAGCTATGTTTTAGGCTTCCATTGCCTTAAATGCATTCTTTTCAGCTGGAGGAGTTTATTACTCCATAAGAAAAGGCTGTGCCTCCAGCTCTCAAGTATCCTGATAGCTTCAGTTTGCAAAGGGATGTCATTCTCAATCATATTGTGTTTTCTGGTATGAAGTTCAGCCTTACTGTTTGGTGATTTGTAAACAAACCTTCAAGTTTTATCTACCATTAATGAAGTTGAAATGAGTTAATGTAAAGCAAAGTGAGAAAGCCAGAACCCGCCAATATTAATTCTTTCTTTATTGCTTCTGGGGTTGGAACAAATGAAAACATCCATTATCATCAGATTTGTTTTGATTCCCTTACTTTCCCCAGTGACAGTTATGTTTTAATCCAATAATCTGGTTGACATTGAAAATGCGTGCAATTAGTACAAAATTAAATGAAGAGGTGGTCAGGCTTAGGAGGTTATAAGCATAATGCGGGTTTTTTGTTTCCAGAAAAAAATGCAAAGTCAGCTGGTAATAACTGAAGCTAGGTCAAGAAAACTGCATTGGTATTTTGGCAGTTAACATTCCTGGTTTTAAAGTAAACATTCATTTCTACAGGTTAAATGGTAAATATTTGTTACTGTTTAATATGCATAGCAGTTTATAAGAATGCTTGAACTAAATTGAGCCCATTAATGATAAGACATAAGTCAGTCTTTGGTTTCTGCTCTGAGGTTTTTGTCAAAAAGTCTATTCTGTATTCCTTATTTATCTTTGGTAGCAACCTCAAACCATGCCCCCACTCTCATTCCTCTGCAAGTTCAGCAATGGCCTCAAGTTCCCCCTTGAGAGAAGCCTTCACTAGCACATTGTGACAGGCTGATCTGACCAACGAACCCGGGCTGCTGGGAGGAATTGAAGCGTTATTATGCTGCTGCTTTTGTGAAATGGCTGCAACATAGTGTCCTGCTCCTTTAGTAACAGAGCACCAATTCCATCACATGGTCTTAGTTAATTAACATCTGATGTAAGGGCTCATTGCAATGCAGATGCTTGCAAATATCTGAGCTATGAAGCTTTTTCACTACATTGTTTTTAAGTGAAGTGAAATTGTTGCAGCTCAATGTGGGAGGCTAGGTTTGTACTTTGTAAAGCCTAGGTACAGTTTTGCAAAAACAAAATGAGAGATGAATAGGATCTTGGCTTCATTTTATTCAAAGCACAGAGATTCAGACAGGAGTAAGATGAAGGAAAATCAAATAAAAGTGTTCAGCTTTTGCCTTAGTCTGAGTTATAGCTTTTATAAAATTGAATTTTAATCATTTGCTATAGTAAGATTAAAAGTGGTATTATTGTGTGAGAAATTGAACAAAAAAAGATATATTTTAGAAAAGTTGTTTAATCTCCTTGCATCTCTCCCTCCCCTGATAGTATTGTAACCTTTAAGACTTTTCTATGGCATCTGTACATTACAAATAAATCTTCCTGCTCATTCTTATTCTTACTGTGATCAGCTCCAGTGTCAGTCTTTGGAATCCCCAGCGTGAAACCTGACTAGGTCCCCACCTATCTTGTTAATGCCATGAGTGCTGGTATCACAAGAGTATTATTATATATTTTTTTATATTTTTATCAATAAATTATTGTTTCATGCTATACAGTTTCCATACAGATTGGGCACCCTTGCAAAGAAAAGGGGAGCAGTGAGTGGAGAGTTAAAAAATATTGAGGCAGATGTCTTCGAAATGAATGCCTGGTACTGGGAGAACAGTACATTTAGGACAAAGTAGTAGCTTTATGTGAATGCAAGAGAATAAATTATCTGCTTCTACTGGTGGTATGTTTGTGACAGGAACATATGTTACACCTCATTTATAGCAACACACCTCCAACATATTTCACTCAAAGCTTGGTTGTGTCAGATAGCAGTAGTCAGAAAGCCAGGCTTTGGAGGAGTGTGTGAAGAGTTGCCTGCTAGGCTGAGAGTTTTCAGAGATATAAAAGCTAACAGATAGGACTCAAAAACATGCAAATGCCTCATATGTGGACCCAAGCAGTATCACTTCTTGTTCTCCTATATCTCACTTTTGTGAACGACTGAAAGAGGTGACAGACTCAGTACTGCATAAAAAAGTTTTTGCTCATGGGATGATGGGAAGTGCATTCAATCAGCTTTAAGTGAAGGAAGTGGAGACACTGCATCTTCAAAAGTTGGGGACATGAACAGTGCATTGAGGTGAAAGTATGAGGAGGGAAGGTTTAGAAATTGCTATACTTTTTTCTTAACTGTAATATAAAAATTATTTCCCTGAGGTCAATCAGTGTGGATATTGGTGGAATAGTGATGGGGATATTTCAGTCAGATACTTGAGGTTGGGAGACAAGTGTAAGGTAATAAAAACCTCAATCAAACAATGCACCAAAAAACTGCCAAAAATTCTGGGATTATTTCATTCTCTTCAATTTTGTGACTAATGCAGCAGCTATCCAGGGCCCCCAGTGAACCTCCAGACTTTAACACTGTCATTAGCACTTCTTCAAATCCCAGCTTGCTTTTCTGAACTCTTCTTGTGATGATAAACAAGCACGTGAAACAAAATAATTTTCTTCACATTGTTCCTCATGATCTTCACCCCTTTTTGGATTTACTGACTTATAGCATGTTTTCAATATTAGGGACTACAGTTCCTAATTTGTCCCTGGAATGTTTGCAAAAACTCCAGCACCCAAAAAGGACATGGGTGGGAACCACTATTCAGGCTTTCCTGTATCTGTCTTTCCTTTGTGGGAAGATTCTATGTTCAAATAAAAATTCATTATGTTATTGTGCCAACACTCAGCCTTTGTTTAGTCAAAAAAAAAAAAAAAAAGCATTGTATGGTAATCCTGGAAACATTTATTCAACATCTCTTTTTCCATTTAAAACATTTGGAATAATTGCTGTAATAAAAAGCAGTTATTGTTGATTATTGCTTTTGCTAGCTATAATTTGAGTGTCAGAGTTGCATTCAAAGAGTTGTATTAGAATAGCATTAAAGTGATTCTTCCAAAACAAGTGTGAAAAACTAAACTTGTTCTTACTTAGCTGAAATAATGTCAGTCTCATTGTTTTAAGCTAAGATGGACTACTACTCCATTTATTTGTTTAAAAACTGTTCTTGTATTATAAAAATGTAAATACTACTTGCCTTAAACGTACAACATTAGAGCAAAGTGGAAAGATTTACTAGAACCCTTCAGTTCATCCTAAAAAAAAAAAAAAAAAAAAAAAAGAAAAAAGATAAAAAAAACCAATAAAGTCAAACAAAAAAAAAAAAAAAAAAAAAAAAAAAAAAAAAAAAAAGTTTCGGAAGAGTTTCATGCCTGAGGGGAGTATTTTACAACTTAAGAATAAAGAAGCTTCAGAATAAAGAACAACTTGCCCATTGGCAACTATTGCTTACGCAGTTCCTATGGTTCTTTTAGTAAATGTAGGATATAGGCAAGATGACTTATGTATAAAAGTGACTGTCTGCTACAGAGTTTTTTTTTTTGGATGGCTTATATGCATACTCTATAGGACTGAGAAATTAGTTTACAGGAATGTTTTCCTTTTTATTTGAGACAAGATAATGAAGCACAAATAAAGAAGAATGGGCCATGCAATATCGTAACAAATATCCTGCTTTCCTGTTTGCTTCAGGGTTTCTTGTACCTATGGCACTAAACTATTGCATTTGGCTTTCAAAATTAAGACACCTAAAAATAAGGTCTGTTTTAGATAGCTGATCAAGTCTGGGACATATGGTAAATAAAATTTTTACAAGAGGCTGTAGAAGGAATGTGATTAGAGATATATTCTTAAAAGAATAAATTCATTAAGAGTTTACCATTACCAAAATATTTTGGGTTTGTTTTTTTAAAAAATATAAGAGAAAGAACATAAAATTCACCTATTGCAAAGCATAAGGAAATAAGTTACATTAAATTGAAGTCAAGAATATTTGCTTGAATATGCATTAGTGTAAATCTAGAGTACTCCTTTATTTAGGATGGGATTTGTTAGATGGACAGTTTTGCTCTAGATCTGGACATTGATTAGATTTTGACTGAAAATCTTAAAGGACCAAATGGGTATTTCTGAACAAAATGGGTTTTCCCTCCCACTGTGAAGGCAGTATGTAGCACGTAGTCTCTTTCTCAGTGGAATGTGATAAAATTAACCATTAGGTCCCTATGTAAAAAAAATTAAATTATTAAATAGCTTTGAATAAAAAAAATAAATAAAAAAAAATCCTGGGATTTAAAACCAAAATTAAATGGGAACAATGAACATTGTAACAAAAATTGCTTTCCTTTGCACCACTTACAAATTGGTATAAGAACATATGAAATTGTATTGATTATACTGTATTGCACTAGGTGCTAGGCCAAAAGTTTGCAACAGCTACAGATCTGCACTGTTATCTCTGGGAAAGAAATTGTCAAGAATTACTAGGAAAGGGAATCCAGAATGGGAGAAGAAATGAAGGAGGAAACACAATAAATTATATCCTCCCCAGTGTAAATGGTCTGAAACCAAAATTGACCTTATCACAGATCAATACATGTGGCTATATGCCATATGCAAAGACTTACCTGAGCTTTACAAACTGTCAGCTCTTTGCATTTCAGCCACATCCCAGAGACGTTGACATTCCCTTCCCCTCCATTCACAGGGTAAATAGATGATAGATAGCACTTGGCCTGCTGAGATTGCAGAAGAGCTTAGAAGCTTCATAATGGGATAACTCCTACACCATTCAAAACACAAGAATTACAAAGACAGACATGCACAAAAAGTTCCTGTTAAATAACACAGGATGGAGAGAGTAAAATATTGAGAGCAATCGGTAGTTTCTCAATTAGTGTTAGCCAGGTCATGAAGAGAAAGTCATAATGTAGCCATCATCCAAAAGATAACTACTTCAGGAGCTCAGCATCAACTCCTTATACTTTCAGGTGAAAAGTTTTCAGCTATACTTTTTGTAGTGTGTAGGATAAGGAGAGATTTTGGTGTTATGTTTGATGTGGCTGTGTGGTTTCAGTGTGATCTATGATGTAGTATTTATGACTAAATTGTTTGTCAGCATTAAGAAGAAAAGAACCCTATCAGGAAGTCTCACCCCACTTACTTCACCCTAGCTGTCAGTGAACCTGACAACTATGTAGACAGGTAGGATGTTTGTCAGTTTGGTTTCTATCATACTGGAAAGTAATTCTGCTGAAAAATGTGTCCTGACAGTTGGCCTATGGAATGTCAGAATAAGATGATTTTTTGGTGAAGATACTGTGCCAAAGTTGGTTGACATAAATAAACTCCCAATTTTAAAGTTACACGTTTCAGTTGATGTTGTATACTCTTTATTTGATATCTTTCAGTGGGGATTAAATCTCCCAATTTATATCTACAAGCACACAACTTCTAGGGGAAAAAAACAGGGGTATTAACAGCTGTATGCAGGTGCTTTGGTATGACACTGAAGCCTTCTCATTGACTTTCCAGTAATAGTTCCTTGCCTGTTAGTCCCAGAGGAGAGGAGACTGCCAAAAACTCTGTAGAAGAGGCTGACACTACTTGATACTGATTCTAAAATATGATATACTCTCCAATTTTTAGATGATCCCTAAAGGGTTAAGCTGCAATCTTGAATATTTTCTAAGTAGTGTACTTCTTGAATAATGTATGTAAAATAATAGAGAGACTTAGGGTGGACTTAGTGCTTTCTGGAGAAGCCTGGAAAACAATATTGCATGGTAAGAGAACTGTTCAGCACCCTGACAGACACCTGCTTTATGCAGTCTTTGTTTTTGACTCAAAACAGTCCCTTTTTTAATATAGGCTATTACATATAATTTGGCTAGTTTATGCCAGAATTGCTCAAAGGGGCAATTCTTTACATCTTTGTTTCCCAAACAATGAAATTGCACAGAATTGCATTTCATTTATTCATAGCTAATCTATTAGTTATACTAAGTAGTCTTTAATTCCTGTCCTGTAGCTTTCACTATAGGCTAAGTTTAATCATCTTACATTGCTAAGAGGATACATAGCAATATTTACTACAATAACTTGTTTGAGTTTTAAACAGCTCTCATCTTGAGAGCTGTTTATATTCCCATTGTCTTGACTGGATGGGACTATTACAATACAGGAAAAAAAAAATAAAAATCTCTCTAACAAGATGCTTGTAACCTCTCTTACTTAAGATTCAGTTTTCCTATGACCCCTTCAAGCCTACCTAGTGTGCTAATTTCTACCCTAGGAGAATCTAGTAGGGTAGCTTATGACATTGTTTTAGCAGCAGCTGGGAAAAATCTCTGCTTTCGGTCAGATGTGATTGGAATTCATCATAGATTTGTGTTTACTATGAGAAAGAGAAAAATAATGTCTGATCTAATGCAGATTGGGGTTTTTTTCTTTCCCTGTCAACACCACACAAATACATGGATGCTTGCAGTCATTCATGTAATACTCGTCGTCAATTTTTTTTTTCCAGTATAAAACTCATCTTTAACATAAGACATTTATTAAATGTTTTGGGAACTTCATCTATAGGAAATTTACTACTTGCACCATAAACTCATGTATTATTTGCCTACAGTGACTAAAGAGAAGATTTTGATGAAAAAACAGTACATTTTGTGTGTACATAATCAGCTTGATACATAACTGACTGCATAACTATATCCCTTTCTTTCTTAATGCATGAAGAAGGAAGCATAGTTTAGCATTGTTGTAATTAAGTTCCTGCTGGTTTCCCTGTCAGCCAGTTCTCTGGGGGACATACTGGAGTTGTTCAGAACTGCTGAGTCTATGTTAGAACCAAAAAAAAAGGTATGGGGCTGCAGAAAACACCCACTAGGAATATGGTTCATTGCCATATATCAGTACAGGAAGAGTCCTGACACACTCAAAGAGAGCAAAGCTCTCTTCATGGAATAGATTCAAGTTAAACCTGACTGATGCACACTCAGATTTATGAATTCTTTAAAGGTCCATTGAGTTGGAACTCATTTGCAATTGAAATAAAGTGCTATTTGAAAGTAATTCTCAAAAAAGGGGGGAAAAATGAAGAAAGAAGAGCTTTTCTGCTGAAGAGACTCAGGCAATTAATTAAACCTCTTCTGGAAGTAGCATAAGAGCTTGCAAATAAATAGTAGTTATTATCAGGAACAAGAGCAACAGTGACAGGACAGCCACATTACTTTCCAGTGACAAATTAATTGATTTTTTAAAAAGTTGTTCATAGCATAATATTATAATAGCACTAGATAGTTTAATAAGGAAAAAGCCTAAATTGTTTCATTAGTAGACTGTTGTTGCTATTGCACATTTGCTTTTCTACCTTTTATCTTCTTGAGTGGAAAGGCCATCTCTTGCTCTAATAGAAAATAGAATTTTTCAAGGTTTCACTTTACTTTACAGGGAATTATTCCAGAAAAAATAGATGTAGAACCTGTTTACCTGTTACCTGTATAGTTTAAGATGTACTCTGTGTGAAGATACTCCTATTATTTTCTAGTTTAAAACTGTGAGAGTAAAGTGAAAAGTTACACGTAGTCTCAGTGGTGAAGAACACTGGAGAAGGAGCATTGAACTGCAGGATTCTGCCACTGACTTTGAGTCCACTGTTGTAGAAAGTCAGAGTTTTCTTAGCTTATCCACTTTAAAAAACATTAGCATTGTGTATTTAAAGCAAATAACTTTCTACAGTGACTGTGGGTTCTTTTTGTATTGTTTAATGTATGGAGCTCACCAGTGCATTTTCAGAGCTTTGAATCAAGGTTATCAAAAGTTCTGCATCACTGCAGCCACTTCACAGTAGGATTCATCACACTTTATGTAATAAGTTAGATCTCTAATCTACTTTATTTACCTCTATGGTAAACAGGAAATCCCTGTTATTTCCACACTGCTGATATTAGACATTGATGCAGAGCAGGATAAATTACTGCATGGAGGTGCTTCTTTCTTCCACTGTCTACAGAAAGGTCCTAGACAATTATCTTAGGCTAAACATGTGATCTTTAAACTTTATAGTAGATAAATCCTATTCTCAGTTAAGGTGAAATTGCTCTGAAGTCTTGAGAGCTTTTTATCAGTGTTTTTGGAATTTATTTTTCTTTGTGGTTGTAGGACATGCTGATCACTGCAAACCAGATTTTCCATATCCCCAGAGATGAAGGTATGTGCCTGCTGTGCCTACTGAAATTCTCTTTACATGGATTACTCACAAGGTGTGAGATTTCACCAGATGGTTTTGTGAGAATGCACTACAGTGGTATGGAAAATTGAGAGCTGAAGTGTAATAAAGAAATAGTTTTTTCATAGGATGAGAACTCTTGAGCTTATGAGTTTCCAAAGGCTGAAAGCATTGTTAACTTCAAGACCATGAATCATTGATAAACTTGGTTTTATATGTGAGATAAAACTTATGAGGTTTTTTTTGGTTGTTGGTTTTGGTTTTTTTTAATAGCTGTCCCCTCTGTCAGGATTTACATAGCAGCTTTAAACCTTTTACTTTTCTAATGATGTAACTCTTATCACCATCGTTTCTAAGAACTCCAACCTGTCTTTTAGATTTAGTCTTTATTAATCTGTTTTCATTATTTTATATTAATTTTTAGTACGGTTCTTTCATTTTATTATATTTAAGCCTTAAATCAATAAAATGCATAAAAGCTGTGTCATTTGAGATTAGAGGAGCTGTCCAATTTTACTAGCCTCTTTGATGATATGATCTATAACATATCACCATTATAGCTATAAGAAAATTTTATTATTTGTTTTTATGATGTGGTATGCTTCTTTATTTGGAGAATTACTATTAAAAAATTCAATATGGTGATGTGGATTGACAAGCTTCATTTTGCAGTATTAAATTTAATTATTAAAAAAAAAAAATTGTCCCATTAGAACTCTAAGCATAGCGTAAAGTACTTTTAACTTTGATGTCTGCTGTAACTCTTGATGAAACATAAAAGTTAACAGTTTAAGTAGAACTTCTATTTCTTTAAAGAAACACCACAGCTTATAAGAATCTTTTGAGCTATTTGTGTAAGGAATAATTCCTAGAATTGCAGAAAAGAGCTGATTTTTGGATAAGAAAAAAGTCAGTGAGATGTACCTTAACAAATACACTAAATACAACAAATAGCTTTCCTTTTTATTTTTCTTAAAAGTCAATCAACAGCTATTGCAAAAAAAAAGAGAGAAATATATATATATATACTGCAACATTGGGAAATATTAATAAGAAATTAATCCAGTCACTAAACAGCCTGTTGTCAAAACTTTCAGTCCCATAGCATAGAAAAGTGTCCCTTGAAATAACCAATGCTTTTGGGGAAATTTGCAGATAATTTGTTGGTCAAAAATGAGGAGCTTTCTGTGGAGGAATGGGAACATAACAAGTTTAGTGTTTCTAGTGCACCGTAGGTTTGTCCTATTAAATCACTTCTGAAAGTGTAAAGTTGTTTTTTGGGTAAAGAACTCACATCTGGATTTAAAGGAGAACATTACACAAGCTATATAGTATTTCAAACAAGATTTTTGGTCAGGCTAGAGCTAGGAAGCAGAGTACAGAGGTCTGAATCCCATTTAAATCATCCTCAAAGTTTGGGACTTTTACTTAAGGTCTGTGTGGGTTGGACAGGTGCTAATGTAAATACTTCCCAGACAGAACAGATAGGGCTAAATGACAGGGTGCACCTCCAAAGCTGAATGCCCTAAACAACATATCTGCTAATTTTGCCACAGAGACTATTACAAGGCTAGACCTGTATAGACAACAGATGAAGTAGTGCACTGCTGTCTGAGCATTCCTGCTGGTAAAAATCCTCAATTAACTTAATAGAGAATGGTTTCTAAAAGTCACACAAGATTTATTATAGTTGGCATACATCTGAGTGATTTTGTGACCCTCACCCTAAATAATTAAAGATGGAAAGGCCTTTGGTGTCCAGCAGCTAACAAAAGCTGACAGGCAGGAATACAGTGTGATGGAAAAGCATCCCCAGATCTGCTTGCTCAGTTTATTCTCTTCAGCTTTGCCACTCAACCATCACTATCACAAGCAAGGCATTGATTTATATACGTAGGAAAAAAAGTAGTTCTAGGGCAGAATATTCTTACTCCCTTCAATCAACTATGAGTAATAATCCATGCAGCAACAATGGCTCCATGCATGGGAAACTTGCCCATGATAAGCTACTATGCTACTCCAAGCTTTGCTTAGATTTACAGTTCTTTTAATTTTACTTATTAAGGATCAGAATATTTATTTTCTCCTTGGTGCTTTAAGTACCTTCATGCTAAAGGTTTACCTGCAGGAAATTCAGTTTATGTTTAATCCCTTTTTGTAGGGAACAAGTTACTTAACATGTCTGGCTATGCTCCCTACAGAATTTCTGATAAAATATTATTTTAAAAATTTTCTTTAAAAAGAAAAAAAAGATTAGATTTGGAAGGGGGGAAATACTTTCTTACCAGGCATAACCATATCTGTATCATTTCTTCTAGTTACTTAGTGATCTATAGGAAGAGGGAAAAATCTGCTTGACGTGCCCTGTGAAAAATACATGTGTGGCCAGTGAGGTGAAGAGAAGTTTTTGGAGCTGTGACCAGCCTCCTTTGTCCTTTTCCCAGACTGTGGTCTCACTGACATGTGCACATGTGCAACTGCTTTTTTGTAATATCATGATGCTGATGGCAGCTTCATCTGTGTTTGGTGACAGAATTTAGGCTTTAATGTAAGCAGTGCAAACTACATAAAGTATCTGCTTCTCAGCTAAGCTTTCTCGAAAGGGTCTCAGAACTCTGCTGGAGGAGCTGAGTGTGTCGAAGGTCTGTTTTATTAACATCTGTCATTCTGTCTGTTTTTTGGTTTGTTTTTAATTAAGAAAATGTTGTGCAGGCATCAACAGTACCATGGAGATAAAACTGATGGTTGTATATACATGCCTGAGATTTACTTGGTTGAGAGTTATGATTCTGCATGTTATCCTTTGATAAATGATCATACTCTCCAATCACAAAATATGCCAAGAGCATGACATACAGGAATCCTCAGACTTGAGTCTTACTACATTGGCAGATAAAATCACCTTTCATTCACACATAAGAAATTAATATTTTTGTGGTAAAATGCTGACCCCAGCAAATGGTGAAAATAATCTCCATAATAATGATATTAATACTTCCAGAGAGGGAAAAGAAAGGTCATAGATTATCAAATTAATTCTTAAGGCTTAATTCTTGTTGAGCAGATTGGATTCTTAATAGTAAAATGAGTTAATGACTGCTGATTACTATCTTAACAATTTTTGATAAGGTAAGACTAAGTGGGAACAGATGAGCTTACTTCTCTAAGATAAATATTTCAGGTTGTTCTGGAGTAATAAGAAGAATGAATAGCACTTTCTATTCACTTATCCATATAAAAGATAGTAAAATACATTTAGTATTAGTTCTGCACTAAGGTTGAGGCCTTCTAGAGCTAGGCAGTCATTCACTGTAAGAAATCAAGGTTGTCTTGAGACCATGAAGGTGAACCCCCCAGATCATGTTCATCTGACTTTTGTGCAAAGCTGTGGCCAGTCATGCAGCCCTTTGAATGCCCATAGGATTAAGTTGAGTTTTTAACAGTAAATTACACATTTGCGTAGGGGATGCAAAACAACATTTCTGAAGCAGTAAAGGTTCAAAGGAAGACTCTTGCAGAACTTTAGTGAAGGTGTGATCATTCTGTCCCCACAGTTCAGCCCCTTGCTAGGTCTCTGCCTCCAGCGCCCTGGAGGTTTGTCACCTTGTAACATGTGGTTCTGCTTTTCTACTGTAGTCCCTCAGAGGAAATGCCCTAAAGGTCCTGTACCTTTGCAGACATCTGGAGAGGTGACCTGTTCTTTAGCTTCTTCTCCCATTCAGCTGCTTTGCTGTACTAAAGGAGATATTGTAAAGGTTGCATTCCAGGAACGTCTGGGGAAAAAAAGGCTTACCCACCTGCTTGAGATGCCTGGGCTGCAGCACTGCAGTGGACAAAGCCTGCAAAAATGTTCCCAAGCTAAGTTTCAATTACCATATGACTTGCTTTTAATTTAAGAGCTGTGCATTAGGTGAGGTGTGAGATTGCGTACACAGCAACAGTGCATTTATTCAGATGCTCACATGGTGATGGAGGAGCGAGCAGCTCAAATGCCTTTTGTGATGAATATGTGGCTCAAGGAAAACAGCATGTGGCTTTCCAGTAAAACGCTGTGTGTTGTATGTGGGTGCATCAGCAAAAGATGCAAAGCATGGAGCCATCACCTATGGCCCTGGAAAAGACCCCAGTGTCACAAGCAGAGGACCCAGGACAGATACTGCCTTGTTGCTTCATAGTTCAGTAACGTGCTTTTACCTGGAGCCATATTGGTGGCCAGTAACTTCCTCCTTCTGGCATATGCTATGTTTGATTTCATTGTTATTCACCTATTTTGTTTAAATAGAGTGGAGGAAACCAGAGGTCCTATGTGGAAGGAGAGGTTGCTTGGGAGCCAAAGTGAGAGACTGTAAAAGTCTCAGCAGAGAAACCTTCAGGTCAGGTGCGTAGCCTGGGAAAGCAAAGAGATCCTGATGGCAGGAATGGCCTGAGGGCTGTGGGGATGGAGCAGAGTTTGAAGCTACTAAAAAAAAGAGTGGGAGAAATGCCTTAAAGGTAGTGAAAAAAGGACCAGTGTAGCCACCTTTTACATCTATTTAGTCTTTCCTGGTTACTTTGAACTTTATCTGCTGAAGTTAACTGCTCTAGTTCATACGCTCAAAAAACCAGGATTTTTTCACATTTCAAAGTCCTCTGCTTTTCTATGAGGATCTCACTGTCCTGTTATTCTGCTCTGTGACATGAATATAAGATTTCAGGTGGGGTATTTGTAGTGAAGAATATTATCATCACCTGTAGCTGTATAGCATCAAAAATCTATTATCATGAGATGTAGCAAACTAAGGGTAGAAGTATGTTCCCTGCTGTTAATCTTCACTGTATACTAGAAGTACACAGATGAGCAGGGCAGACTTGTAAATCTGTTTTGTAAATCTCCAACATAGGGCGCAAGTACAAATTAATAAGAACATATGGTTAAACTGCTAATCAAATTAAAGGACTTAAAAATATTGACAGATTTTGTTCATTTACTTCTGGAATCTATATTATGAAATTACACTTAAGTGAGAGATGATTGATTGGCAGTGGGGAAAAAAAAGACATCATAAGCTGAAGGAATGGCAAAGAGAACATATCCTACCTTACAGGATTCTTGATAGTGAGAGACCTAAATAATCATTACTAACAATATTGCTGGGATGAACAAAATGAGATTGGAGATGGAATTTGAGGATTAAAACAAGACCGTTTCCCTGGTGTTATCTAAAGGAATAGTGTACAAGTGGGAAGCTGAAAGACCTGTCTCCAAAGTGATTAACATATTAAACATCTGAAAAAGAGCTTAGCAACAGTTTGTTTGTAAAACTATTAGAAACCCATGGAGCTGTGTCCTGTGTTTTTCTCTCCTCTGCATTTGAATGTATATAGAAAGGAAGAAATATTTATAAAGCTTTTACTAGAAGAGTGCATGGCAGGGTTTCTTAAGTACTTTCTAATATATGACTTGCCATGTAGAGTGATTGCTTTCCTTTATATGAGTAGAAGAACTTTACAAAGGATAAAGGAAATAAAAATGATGTCTAACCTATATTCTTGAGATATAAGAATAATAAAAGCTCAATGTGTGTATGCATAGATAAGGCCATGGGTTCTCCTCTACTGTAGTTCTTCATATCCTTTAGGTGATCTCAGCCAGAATATTTCCCTCTGAGTTATAACTCTGTGAACTGTGATTAAGGATAAAGTGCAGTAGCACATCTTTTAATGTGTGTGAAAGAAAGGACAGGCAAATATGTATTATTCAAGGTCTAGTGGATCTTTCATCTTTCTTCTGAAGTTTGCTTTTTGATAACTGCTAGAAGAGTAGATGCTGACAATGTTATAAAGGAATAAATATAAATATACCTTCTGGTGTTTACCTGGGGTTATTGTATAGATGTTCATAAAGGGAAGGAAATAAGGAAAAGCTTCTAGAAATATGCAAAGCATACAGAAAGCAAACAAAGCACCTTCCTTTCCACTCTGTTCTGGTGACTGTGGAAGTAAGAAGCCATGTCCCTGTTCTGGTCCATGATCTGCTGCTCACACATAAGGAAGCTGAAACATACTCACATGAGTAAGAGCAGGAGAGATGTTTCAAACTCTTGTTATTCATGGCTACAGAGCTTCTCATGTCCTGCCCTCAGGACTACACTCCTCCTTTCTTTAACTATGCATGACTCAAAAGCTATATACAGGCTGTATTTGCTGAAAGGTGACCTTTGTGGTATAAACAGAAAGAAAAAGCAAAAAAAAATCTCCCTCTTTGTAGGGGAGCTTGCCAGAAACGTGCAGTGTGCAAACAGAGACAAGCAGACTGAAGCATAGGACACCTGGAAAGAAGTTGGTTCAACACTTTGGTCCTTTAGAGAGCTAATGTCAGTGATCTAAATTATGCTGACCCAGTGCAGCTCTAACCTGGTTTGGGATAATGGCCTTGAAGGAGACACCATGAATTTCCTCTGCACATGGAAATGTTTGGATTTGGAATCTCACATATTTACAAAAATGTATATGTCATCACCCTGAATCTGTCTAGGGTTTTACCTCTTGAGCTACAGAGGCAAGACTCTGGTCCTCCTGCCTTTTGGGACATTTAACTCACTGTGATTAAAATGTCCCCAGTATGGAAAATGAAGCACTTAATAAAGTTAACTCTCTTTTTATTTCTCTTCTGGAAAGCATTTAGCTCATTACAAATAGCTGCAGAAAGATTTTATTGTAGACAATTTGAGAAATATGGTTACTGCTTGTAATTTACTGTTTGTTAATTATTTTATCCAGAGTTCTCTAATTAAAAGCTTCTGACCTTTTCCACCTCTAATGAGTCAGATGGAACAGATAACAATAAAATAAGTTTTAATGAAAAGTATAGAATCCACTAAGTCACATGTACTTTACCACTAAAACAATGTGATAAAGACTAGGGGAGATAAACATTCACTGTATTATCATTATGGTATGCCCAGAAGGACCAAAAAGATGAAACACCACCATCTGTTTATAGCTGTATTTTCTATTATTAGAAAAAGAATCGTGATGACCCCAAGATCACAGTAAAAAGAGGCAACCATACAAAAGTTACAGTTTGCTACTTCTACAACTTCAGCCTTGACTCTTTTAGAGCCTACAAAAATGTGTCACTTGTTTGTATCCTCTTACGGTGCAAACTTTACTCATGGATCACAGTGATAACCTGCAGTACTGTAGAATGGAAAGTCCTCAGTCTATCCCTTAAAATACACCAGTCAAAAAGTATTCCTATAAGTGACTAAGTAATAATTCACTCTCACTGTTTTCTCTCCTTACCCCCTCCTTTTGATAAGATGTAAACATGTAAGAAGCTGTGAACCTATGTAGGGATTCTCTATAAAGGCTCGAGAATCAGAACTTCTTCATGCTCAGCCTGTAGTCCAATATTTGGTGTCTGTTTTCCTCTTGTTTTCTGTATTTATGACTAATAATGAACTCATCACAGTGGCTTAGCACATAATCCCAATGGCATAAATGGAACTGGCAGCTTCTCCTGATGTAGAAATGTGTGAGTGCTTGAAGACCAAATCAAAGCTTTTCATCATCTGTGCCTGGTTAAAGCAGGCATATATTTTCATTCTTAATCTGAAGCATGTATTAACCTCTCTGCGAATCAAGGTTCAGCTGAGGTTTTAGTGGTAAATTCCAGGGATACTACAGAACAAGAAATAAACGGTGAGATTTATGCCTGTCTGAAAGCATCTGCTGCCATCCGAGTAAACAACCGGAGAGTTGTTTTTGGTTTGGGGATTTTTTTTTTGTCTTTTTCATTCATGTAGATGTTTCAGAACTAGTATAGTTATATTCTATGTTGAACAGAATTTTTCTTTTCCACAATTTAGGCATTTATGTGAGAGCTGGGTACATTCCTCTCTATTACCCTATTCTAACTGTGAATTTACCGTTATATTTTTCAGAGTGGAACCTACCATGTAAAACCTTGTGCTTGTGTGCACAGCTTTTGCTTTACTATTGAACTGCCTTTAACTCAACACAGAAGTTCCCTAACTTTTATCCTCCTGATTCACTATCCCAGCCCACTATGGAGGAGTGAGAGTGGCCTAGTTGTTGGCTGGCCTCAACCCACCACAGCAATGCACACAGCACAGGTAACAACCATTGGTGGCACACTAAAGTCAAGTCAGTTTCTGATAAGGTCAGCTAAAAGAAAAAATTACAAAGCTTCCTTTCTCAAAATATCTTAAAATACCAAACTCAAAGAACAAAGCTGGTAAAGGATTTTAATTTTAAATAACCATCTAGGCAGAGTTGGTAAGCCTAGATGAAAAACTGTATCCCAGCACCTATTTTACACACATATCCTGCTGACCTTTCAGACATCTCTGTGATGTTCCCAAAATTCTCTGGATACCTAGGGTGGAATCCGCTTCTACTCTGAGCCGCAGAGTTCAATCTACCATCTAAATCAGGGCTCAGAAATGTTCCTACAAAACTCTAGGAGGTGCCTAGAGACACAAAATAAATGCAAAGAAACCAGCCAAACCAGCTATAGAATCAGTCCTTTTTCAGATTACATTCTTCTTTGAAAAGCAACAAGATGAGTAGAAAGAAGTAAAAAACAAAAACAACAGCAACAAAAAACCCAAACAAATAAGCAAACAAACCACCAAAAAACACATTCTGTGTTTTTATGCAAATCCTAGAGCAGTTGTGCAGAAAATGAGGTAACTCAGTTCAAATACAGCTTTGGCCTGAAGGAAGTTAAGTTTCTCACATTCCCAGAGAGTGCTAATTGAGCTATAATTTAGCCTAGATTGAGATAAGAGATTATGTGTTGGAGAACTTCACTTTTCTCAGCATTCACCGAGTAATTTGCCTTTAACTGTTCTTGTCACTTGCTCTTACTGCAACTGCTTATCTGATCTCTTACTTATCTTCAGTCATGCCTGATCTATGGTTATTTCTATTCTTCACATATTCTTGAGAGAATTTACATTTTCCAGGGTCTGGATACTGAAAAACTCTGTTCTTTTTATGTGTAATGTTGTTCTGAGACTTACTTCACTGGAATAGAGTGTGCTTGGAAGGCACTGGTGTCTGACCCACTTGAGAGATTTCTTGATGTGAGAACCTGTACATCTCTCTTTCATAGTTTGTTTTCAGATTCTTTCTGGTCCTTGCCTTGAAAAATGGCATATGAGTGATTTGCTTTATACATTCACACTTTATTTTTGTTGGGTTCGATACTCAGCTGCTTTATTGTTGGGGAGCTGCTCATTTTTGTGCAGCTGGCTCCCTTTCTCATGGCACACGTTTACACTGTTGCCCTGAATATCCTTTGAAGGGCTGACAGTGATTTTTAAAAGTCCTTACTAGTGGTTTATGATTTGTAGTTTTCTGTCCTAGACCATCCTTGTCAAATTTTCTGCAGATTAACACTACTGCAGTACATTTCTTTTAAAAAGGGGCCTACTTTGCTCAAGTCATGCTGAAGCAAAGCTTTTTGCCTGCCACTGTCTTGTGAGCAAAGTTCCAGGCCCTCTCTCTGTCACTGAAAGGTACGCTTGCATCATCATTCATGCCAAACATTTTTAGGATTGGATAGAAGGTTATTAATCCCTTGATGCTTACAGGGTGGCTGAATTATGATCAGGTCATTATGCCCATACTATATAGATGATGTCCAGTAGTCACAGAATCATAGATCATCAAGGTTGGAAAAGACCTCCAGGATCATCAATTCCAACCTTCTGCCTAACACTTCCATGGTCACTAGACCATGTTCTGAAGTGCCACATCTGCTCACTTTTCAAATACCTCCAGGGATGGTGACTCTACCACCTCCCTGGGCAATCCGTTCCAATGTTTTAACTACTCCTGCACTAAATAAATTTTTCCTCATATCTAAACTGAATTTCCCCTGGTGCAACTTGTGTCCATTTCCTCTTGTCCTCTCATTAGTTACAAGGGAGAAGAAGCCAGCACCCACATCTCTACAACCTCCTTTCAGGTAGTTGCAGAGAGCAATAAGGTCACCTCTCAGCCTCCTCTTCTCCAGACTAAACAAACCCAATTCCCTCAGCCTCTCCTCACAGGACATGTTCTCCACTCCCCTAACCAGTCTTGTTGCTCTTCTCAGTACCCTCTCCAGTACTTCTATGTCTTTCTTATACCGCGGTGCCCCGAAAGGTAAGTATTAATATAGTCTCTGAGGTGTTTAGTTTAAATTACACAAGATAACATGAAGGTCTTTGTTAATCTGTGAACTAACTGAAGTAAGATCACTTGCTGTACTGGTTTTACTGTTGTTAGAGCTAAGTCAGGGTATTTTGGAAATTAGCAAACATGCCTTAGTTAGTAAAGGCAGGTAGTTGTAATTTCAGATAGGTTTTTATTTTTTTTGTAATTTTAGATTAATCTTCCAGTTTCATTTCAATGGTGTGTTTTGGTTATGAAAATGAGGAAGAAGATAATTTCTATGCCAGGGAAATCTTCAACCGTAGCTCATAATCAACTATAAAACTCAGACCCGTAGAGAAACAATAAGTTTTCTGTTGCTCTGCAGCTTTCAAATCTACTTGTTTCACTTAAACCAGTCAGGTTATATTCTTTGATTGTTTGTGTGTAATATTTTGTTTAGGTTTCCAAATGTTAAATTCATTGAGTTAAACATAAATATTAAAGTAGGTTCATGAATGTTTAGGAAAGTTGTGTGTACTAATTGAATTTTCTGTGTAGGTATTAGGCTTCAATTTTTTTAATGAATATGTTTTTCTCTTACGGGATTTTTTTTGCATCCTGTGATTATCAAGTGGCTTTAATTCATTGTGGTTTTACTGTTTTCCATTCTTTTACACCAAATATTTCATATATTTCACTTGCAATATATTCCTATTTCCTATGACAGTGTCCAGTCCTAACTATAACCTCTACCATGTACATTTGCTGAAGGACTGGACTTTGCTTTGCCATTACAATTGTTATTTCTCCCCTGTACCTGTGTTTCCCTCCTTATTGGTTTTTTTTTTTTTTTTTTTAATATCAGATGTTTGCAGGAGCTTGAATTGTGTTAAGTAATCAAGGTTTGTTTTGGTTTGGTTTTGTTTTGTTTTGTTTTTTAATTCAACAGTCAAGCTTGATTTCTTTTTCCCACCAATGTAAACACACCCTGGAAGAAAATTGCAGTATACCACTATACAGTAAACACTCTATTACAAAGCTAAACATTACAGCACTTACTGTGCAAAATTTGTGTATTCTAAAGACAATATAATGTAGCTAAACCGTAGCTGATATTCTCTGATTTTAAAAAGCAAAGAGTGGCTTTGGTAAGCTCACGCAGGACTTCCAAGCTGTGGAGCTGAGGAAATTAATTTAGGAATTTCACTTCAGTTTTTCTGATAATTGTGAAACACTACAGTGGTTTCTCAGGGTTAAAGTAGAACTGTAGTTTTTGTCAGACTGTGAATTAATCCTCATTGGAAAAAAAGTGCCTACTCCCCCACAACCAAATGGAGAACAAATAAAAAAGAAACAGCTTTGAAGTTCCCTTGATATCTAGAAGGACAGAGTTTCTTATCTTTTAAGTCATGTCACCGTTAGTCCCACATTAGAAGTTTATCTAGCCTTTTTACTAGTTGGGGAAACAGTTTAATATGGAATCAGTTCAGATTATAAAAAAATAATCATAACAGATTGAAGAATCTCTTTTATTCTCCAAACTGAACTTTCCAAGAATGGAGTTCTTGAAGATACAAGATTAATATCAGTTGTGGGATTATTATCCAGAGTAGCAGTGTCTGTAAAAGTAATTTTATAATTAATTTTAGTACCAGCTAGCACTCCCTCAGAGAGTAAGTATAAATCCATATATAGATAGGGATTTATTATAATACATTTAGAAATCCTTTAGTCTCTCACATATACTGTTGTCACATCCATATATAACAAGATGACTATGGAGATTTTTTTAACCTTTATGTTTTTCTGTTTTCACTCTGAATCAAGATAATGATTGACAGGGGCAGGGCCAGAAGGGATGTACTTACTGGAGGTGGAGAAAGGACAACTATCTCTCTAACAGTGAATCTCCATAAATATCTGTCTGGTGAAAGTAGCTTAAATGAATGTTTTCAAATGATGCTTGGCTTGACATTTAAAATACATACAAAAAATCTCTTATTAAGCCAAAACCGGTAGAAATACCGGATTGGTTTTGTTTGGGTTGTTTTTTGGTGTGGGTGGTTTTTCTTTTTGTGTGTGGGGGGGTTTTTTGGTTTTTTTGTTTGTTTGTTTGTGTTTGTTTGTTTTGTTTTAGTTTGGTGGGTTTTTTTGTTTGGTTGGGTTTTTTTTTGTTTGTTTCATTATGCTTAAATAGGGAATGCTGTTGTTATGCTTAAATAGGGAGATACTGTACAGTGTTCTCATTGAATTCTGATAGGAAGGACTTGATTTCCAGGTTCAGATCCTCCATTCATATCTAGCAGATGGGACATATAACACTAAATTTTTTGTAAAATACTTTGTGGTCAGATGATTAAAAGAATAAGCTTATATACTAAAATTAAACATTTCTTGTTGTGACAGGGCCACTAACAAACACGACGGTAGCAAAGGGACTGGAAAGTAATGTGGAATGGAAATTGTAGTGAAGAAAAAGTGTCTGAAACAGAGGACACACAAGAAAGACCTTTAAAAATGTCCCCAGTGACTTCAAAACCTTTCTGATTGTTTCAGTGCTTGCTTTGTGAATGTTGAGTGGGTCAGGAATAATGTGATGCTTTAGGATAAGGTAGAGCCTTGCAGGCACCATCCTTGAGAGTCTTGGGATTCATCTGGGTGGAAAAGACTGTGCTTCTGGGGAAGTCAGTGAGAGAGGGAATTGCCGGGAGGAAGGTGTTTCTTAGCATCCATAAAGCAAGCTGCTGTTCAGTGAGTGCAGCCACTGTGTTCTTCCTGAATACTGTCTTGTCTGCTCTTTAGGAATTTCTAGCAATGTTCCTAACTGTGCCAAGCAGACAGCAAGTACATGGGTTATGCAGCATTTTATACTATGAAGAAAAGTTTGGGGGTTCTTCTGGGAAGGAAGTTGTAGAGTTTGTGTAACTGGAAAAATAAGCAAATTATATGTTCTTTTGCATTCTTGATTCTAGTAAAACCCCAGCAAATTGTTCTGTCACACAATTAACAGTTACTTTAGAGTCTGCTGCAAAATGAGTAACTATTTAAACTATTAAAATATTAATAATTACTCTAGTACTTAGGAGTTCATAATCAAGGAAATCCAATGACAGCCAAGCAGCATCTTATGCACCTCTCTGCTTAAGTGGCTATTACAGGCAAAATAATTCAATGGAACAAAATCATAGCTCATGCAAAACAAACTGCCTGACTGTTTTTCCCAGCAAGGCTAAAAGACAGGTGTTCAGAGTTTTCCACCTCACTTTTTTGGATTGAACTGCTCAAAACAGCAAAACTGGTTTTATTAGTGGTGACAGATCTGACTAGGAAGAGAAAACTCTCTTCAACTTCTCTTTTACTATATGGAGTGAAAGAACATAAAAGTCTTCCTGAACAGATTAAAAAGGGATAAGAAAGATTTCTGTCTGCTTTGTACTCTGAGTGAACTCAGGATTTTCTTTCCTGTCTCAGAAAGCTTGAAAAAACCAACAAACCCTCCCCTATTTGCCCAGAGCAATCTTTTCTTTCCCCCTTTCTGAGTCACAAGAAAGTGCTGTTGTTTGAGAGACTTTTCTGTTGCATTTAGTATCATAGAGTCATGGAATTGTAGGGGTTAGAAGGGACCTCTGAAGATCATCAAGTCCAATGCCCCTGCCAACTCAGGATCAGCTAGGGCAGGCCACATAGGAACAGATCCACACAGGTCTTGAAAGTCTCTAAAGAAGGAGACTCCACAACCTCTCTGGGCAGCCTGTTCCAGTGCTCCATCACCCTTGGAGTAAAGTAGTTTCTCTTTGTGTTGAGGTGGAACTTCCTGTGTTTCACCTTCTTAACGTTACCTCTCATACTGTCACAGGGCATGACTGAAAAGAGACTGGCCCCTTCTACTTCACACACACCCTTCAGATATTTGTAAACATTCATAACATCCCCTCTCAGTCTCAGGGCTCTCAGCCTTTCCTCTTAAGAGAGATGTTCCAGTCCCTTCATCTCCTTCCTAGCTCTTTGATGGACTCTTCCTGTTATTCCCCTGTCCCTCTTGAACTGGGGAGCCCAGAACTGAACACAGTACTCCAGATGTGGTTTCACCAGTGCAGAGTAGAGGGCGAGAACATCCCTTGGCCTGCTGGCCACACTCTTCTTTATGCACCCCAGGATACCATTGGCTTTTCTGGACACAGGGGCACGTTGCTGTTCCATGGATAACTTGTTGTCCACCAGGATGCCAAGGTCCCTCTCCATGGAGCTGCTTTCCAGTGAATCTGACCCTATCCTGTACCAGTACATGGTGTTGTTCCTCCCCAGGTGTAGGACTCTACAGTTATCCTTGTTGAATTTCTTTAGGTTTGCCTTTGCCCGGATCTCCAGTCTGTCCAGATCTTGCTGGATGGCAGCACAGCCTTCTGGTGTAGCAGCCACTCCTCCCTGTTTTGTATCATCAGCAAATTTGCTGAGGGTACACTCTATCCCTTCATCCGGGTCATTGATGATGATGTTGAATAAGACTGGACCCAGAACTGACACCTGGGCAACATGAGGGTTGCCAGCTGGACTCTGCACCACTGATCACAACCATCTTGAGCTCTATTGTTCAGCCAGTTCTCAGCCCATCTCACTGTCCACTCTTCTGACCCACACTTCCTGAGCTTACCCACGAGGGTGTTATGGGAGACAGTATCAAAAGCCTTGCTGAAGTCAAGTTAGACAACATCCACTGCTCTCCCTGCATCTACCCATTCACTCACACCATTATAGAAGGCTATCAGATCAGTCAGACATGACTTCCCTTTAATAAATCCATCAGCCAGCTCCCTCAGCACTTGCGGATGCAGCCCACTGGGCCTATGGATTTGTGTGTGTTCAGTTTACCCAAGTGATTTCTAACCCAGTCCTCATCTACCAGTGGAGAGATTTTCTCCTTCCAGGCTTTCACTCTTACTTCCAGGGTCAGGGATTCCTGAGGGCTGGTCTTCACAGTGAAGATTGAAGCAAAGCAGGCATTCAGTAACTCTGCCTTCTCTGCACCCTCTGTCACCAGGTCTTCCGCATCACTCAGCAGTGGGCCCACATTTTGCCTAGTCTTCCTTTTACCTTTGATGTATTTGAAGAAGTCCTTATTGTTCTCCTTTACTTCCTTTGCCAGAGTTAATTCCAGGAGGGCCTTGGTGTTCCTTGTTGCATCCCTACAAACCCTGACAGTATTCATGTAATTCTCCCAAGAGACCAGTCCCTTTTTCCACATGCTAGGAACTTTGTTCATCCACCTGATTTTGAATAATATGTGTGACTTCTAAGAAGAAAATGAAGTAAAATTATACATGCCAGCACCACATCTAAATGATGAGTAGCCTTGAAACCTTCTAACTTAGATAGATGCTTATAAAGGCCTCAATAAAAGTTAATGCTCCTGGTGTTTGATTCTGATGGAAAAAACTGTAAAATGTCAGCCTCATAATAAAGGCACTAAAGGGTGAATGCCACATTTAAATAAATAAAGTCTTATGTCTGAAAAGCAAGAACACTAAAATCCATGAGTACCAAATAAGAATGTATTAACCTGATGGGTCTCATCTGCTCTCACTCATAGGACTGTGAAAGAGGGCTAAATCTGAAGAACTGGAGTTACACATGCATGAAATAATAAAGATTAAGTGAAAATAGATGTAGGAGCCACAAGTTACTTGGCCATCAGCAATGGGTATTTTTTCCCAGCTGTAAATGCCTCTGTATAATAACCTTTCTTTCCCTATTTTGCTGTGTGATTAAACATATGCAGAGGGACGGCTTTTCGGTGTTGTTCATAGCACTGAAAACATTTTGATTTTTGGTAAGGATATAACTTTTGCTAAGGTATGTGCGGTCAGCTGATGATATAGAAAATACCATAGTACATGTTAAAACTTTGTATAGCTACTTTGTACAGCAGGATCACAATTTCATTTCAGAAATTGCTTTATGGTTAACAGTTGTAAGATTCATACGTTTAGACTGATGCATGCTGTTGAGTTCTCTTGCATGACAATGATGAATTTCACAGGCGTATTTTGAGACTGCATCTCATGATTTTGACGTTTGAGAATGCCCTCTATTTGATAGTCAGTTCACCACATGTTGCTTGCCAATAGTCAATACAAATGCCATGCTGCTGTGGTATACTTGTGCAACCTGATCAACATGTAGCAGTTTAATGACAGATAATAATTTCATTTTTCTGGCTATTGACTTAAATTTGTTTACTCTTCCCATTATTAACAGCATTTACTGCAAAAACTGAGACATAAGGATGACTAAAGAGAGATGTATTTCCCATCCCTAGAGAGGAAATGATATTTTCTTCTTCTTTGTTCAATGAAATGCTGCTGCTAGCATTTGGTGTGTCTTGCTAGCATAACTAGGTGTCCAGTAATGTCAGATGGCTGAGACATACAGCTGTACTTCAAGGAAGTACTCTTCTCCTGTTTCAAGTTTGGAGAGTCCCTCTCTTGTTCAGATCCTCAGGAATCTGCTGAAAGACTTCCCATGCTCACTTAGCTACTGTGAAAGGGCTTCTGTTGCATCTTTGCCCTTCAGCACTGAGAATGGTCCTTGTCTTTGATTTTACTGAGGGGTGTGGAGTGGGTAACAGACATTCAGGTAATTTATTTCTGGAATAAAGCCTACTGCAGTTACTCTTAAATGCTGTTTTTCCCTATGAAACACCTCGTACTCTGTGTGTGAGATACCTTTCTCTCCTTTCACCTTACTCCTGGCTTCGCCCTGTTCTCCACCAAGCCATTAAAAACTAATCCTCTAGGGAGATAGTGTGTTAATGGTGCTTTTGAGAAAAATCAAAGTGGAGTTGTATGGAAATGATCTGAATGTGATCACATAACACAATATGTGAACACAGAGTAGCATGGAAGTTTTTAGAGTGTTTCTGTTTTACCAAGTATCCAGGAATAAAGCAGTTCCATACAACAGAAGTCAGGGAAAGAGCATAACTCATGGATTTCAAGAGGTTGAATTTGGGTACCAACTTAGCTTCTTTTCCCTGAGTAGCATGTGGTTACTTACCTGGCCAGTGTTCTGTGACAGGCGTTTCTGCTTTTCTGAGTGAAAGAAACATGACCACTTGAGATATTTCCTTGCCACCTCCCCTTCTAAAGTTCTAACCTAAACTTTATGGCATTTGTTGACTTTCAACCTGTTGATATGACACCGAAGCTCATAAGGTGGAAAAAATTTATTGTATTGCAATGTGATTTGTCGATGTGTGATTTTTCTTCCTATCAGTAGGTTACTTTATTGAGATCATAAAATGAAAATCAGTTTTTCATTTCAACTTCCTACTTGTTCCCCCTTAATTTATTGAAACAATTCTACAAAGAGTAAAAGAGATTCATTTCCAGTGTTTTTAAAGTAGGAGAGCAGTTTAAGGATGAGAAAAAGTGTCTTACAATAGAGATGAAAGAAAAGTTGAGAAGATGGAAAATTGAATGCCTTCACAGTGCTTTACTGAATATGTTCAACTTTGATGAAGCACAAAGGCATTGCTACGTATTTTAAGTTGGCAGGTAATAAATTTTGAGAGACAAAACAAAATACAAAGTAGAGTAGTTACTTTTTCCCTTGTCTGATCTGTTGATGAGACAAACCTACAGCAAGAGTCATTAAAACCTGGACATTATCCATTCACAGTAATTAAATCAACCATGGTGTTTATCTGGTATCTTAGGCTTAAGAATAACAGGAAGAGTGCAGCAAAAATAAATGCTTAATGTTGCTATTTTATGCCTAAATGAAGAGATTAAACTGCAGCTAGAAATGCCAGCTAATTATGTGACCATTAAATAAGCAATTAACTATGCAAATGTGCTATCATTTAGTCACCTTCATTGTAATGTAAAAGGTTCCTGTACTGGTCCTCTTTCTGCTTTTTCTATATTGACTTCTATTTATAGGTGACATGTCAGTGATCTCAAAAGGAGAATGTAGATAAAAACTATTTGGATCCAAGGGCTGTCATTTTACCATGTTTGCATGATGCCTAATGTAACAAGGCAGTTATTTTGACTTGAGTTGCTGCTAGAACTATCAAAAAATTTATTCAAAAGAGAGATTTACCCTCTTCAGTGTGTCGTCTAAATTACAAGAAGTAGACTGGGGAGCCAAGCGAGTCTTTTGATTTTTGGAAGTTAAATTAAAGAATTGTTCTGGTTGCGAGGCAAGGTGTCAAAAGAAAACTCAGATGGCTAATAAATTTTTTTGTTAGAAAAATATCTTCAGTAGATTTTCAAATTGAAACATTTCTGAAAGTGTAGCCAGATGGAAAGAGCTGCATGGTGCTGATGTCTGCAGGACCTGAAGGATACAGATGGTCAGCAACTTAAAAGGTTGAACACTTTCAAATATACATGGGATAGAAAGAAAGAGAATTCAATGAACAAATAACCCTTGATGATCATACATCTCCAACTTATTTGAAGTGAGTGAGTCTTCTGAAAGCACTTCCATTCAAACTAAAAGCTTTCATGAGAGGACCCAAGGCTCACTAGACACCAAAGATGAATTGGAAGCTCAGCTGCTGCTCATAAAACTGTGCATTTTTAGATGAAGATGACAAGTTAAAACAGAATTTCAATGTTATCACACCTCAGAGATAGAGGAAAACCTATTAACTGTAGATGGCCTGACCCTAGAGAAAGAAAATAGAATAGAATGAATACACAGGACTCCTTAGGAGCTAATGAAAATACTGAAAAATGTCTGTGAGAAGAACAAGCATCTGGATAATCACAAACATGAACATAAGTGACACAAATGCTAAATGGATGATCTCACACTCAGGTAGTGATGAGAGTAAGAGCATAGAAAAGAAGAAATAGCCATAGTGAGTATGAGTTACATGACTTAAATATAAAATGTGTAATGCAAAACACGTACAAAAATATGTGCTAGAAACTGAGGTTATATGTGGCTTTGTATTTAGTTGTGCAGACCTGATAAATACAAGATCTCAGAAGCAGGGGAGTTTATACCAATCATAAAAGTAAATTGGTAGTTCAATCTAGGGCATCAAAACTGGGCTTGGCTTTGGTATGAGCCACAGAAACTGAGGTGCATGTCACAGTCAGAATGAAGAAAGCTAAGATAGCCAAAATGTTCTGAAAGGATCCTGAGTATTTTCTTTAAATCATTTATATGGATGCCACGCATGGTCAGATTACTGAGATGGAAAACTTCAGCTCAGTATGGTAGTGGAAACACAGACAATCAAATAAGAACAATTTTGATGTTCTAAACAGCCACCAGGAGTCTAATCAGCAACTTTGAATGCCCTGTGATAACTGTAAAGATAAGTCACAAACACTAGACTAAATTCTATGTTGCCAAGTCACTGACTTTCAAAGTTCTCTTTGGCTGTTCTTGAAAAGATTTAAGTTGATCCATAGACCATGAGGAGATGCTCACAACACATCTTCTGCAGCAATTTAGGTTATGACCAATTCTTCCAGCCTCATAACCAGGGATGTCGATACCCTACAAATACTGTGGATCAGACAGAGACCCTTCTAATAGAAAACTGAGAATCTTTATGGAAGCTTGGTCCTGAGCCACAAATCCCCAGGAAAAGGGGATGGTAGTTCTACTGCTTGTTCAACTAGTTGGTAATTAGTAGAACACATCACATACTGAATAGCTAAACTGAGTCAATTTGGTTCACCTGTTCATGACACAATCAACTATTCCTTGTTACACATAAAACCAGCTGCTGTGGCAGTGTTAGGCTGGCAAGTGAGCAGAGATTAGTGTTACTTTTGGTGAAATGTGAGTGCAGTTTTACATCTAGGGTAGTTAATTGTTGTAGACATTAGAAAATAAAATCTTATGGTGTTTGGGAAAAACTGTGTGGTTTTGGTGGGTTGTTTTGGTTTTGTTTGGGGTTTTTTTGGTGTTGTTCCTTTTTAAATTCCTGTTATGAAACTAAATGAGCATTTTGTTGACTTTATTTGTGGTACAATTTTAATGTGCTAAAAATTCCAGACCTTAATCTGTTGAAATAGCATCCAGGCTTAGCAACACTTTTTTTCCTAAATAAAAAATATAGAAAAAATTAGGATATATATTTGCTTTATTGAATTATAACAAATCATAACATAGCAATATATTTTGAGCAGATAAAAATTCAGAAATAGAAACTTTTTTTTAAATACCAATTTTGTGATTAAATTAGCTTTTTGTTGTAAAGGGGCTATAAGGGTACTCCCATTTTAATGTGTTTCTTTCTATTTTTTTTGTAAAATAAAAATGAAAAATGAAAAGTATCAGGTCAGGGAAATATCTCTACCTCCAATTCATAGGAAACGCTGTTATACTATATTTCAACAACTCAAATTCCTTTTTTTTTTTTTTTTTTTTCCCCTAAATTCAGTTTGGATCTCAGTTTTTCTCCCTTGTAATGTCAATATTCCTGTGTGGGGATGATCCTGCATCCACTGGCTTCATTATTTCTTCACTGAGCTGTGGATGTTCTCCTTACTAAATTTTTACATGTATGTAACTAATGAAAACAGAGGTTTTTAATTTTATCAAGTAAAATTCAGACATGGAGATAAACTTTGGTCATTAAAATGTAGAGTTGAGTTGGTGTGGAGTGGAATGGTTTAGGTCCTGCTCTTCAGAAGGTGGTGCATAAATTCAGTTCTCCTTTGAGTGGTATGTTTTACTTTTCACTTTTACTTGTGATAGTTACCACATGACTGCTAGCACATCTCAAGTGCCCATTTTTTAGTTCTGTCCTCTTTTTCTAATTCCTGTTGTTCTTCTGTGTTTTGGGGTTTTTTGTCTTTTTGTGTGTGTGTGTTTATTATTTATTTGTTTGTTTGTGTTTATTTTCTTTGGTATTTATACTTCCTCAATTAATTCTTCTGGTTGAACAAATGCAAAATCATATTGCTTTCAAACCTGGGAGTTTCTTTGCAGTAAAGCAAAACCTTCATCTGTTATCACTTGCTTTTTGTGCAGTGCATCATTTAGATCAAAAAGTGCAAAATGAACTGACACCTTGTTTATAAAGATGTAGCCAAAACCTTCTCAGTCCTGAAGAGCTCAATTTTCTTGGTTTTGTGCTTTCTTGTACCAAGTGTTTTTGTGTGGGGTTTTGTTTTTGTTTTGGGTTTTTTTGTTTGTTTGTTTTTGTTTTGTTTTGTTTTTTTATTTTCTTTGACATTTTCTTGGATCTTCTTCGAAACTGTCTTGTTCTTCTTGATCATTCCTTGACCAACAGTCACAATTATTTTTCTCTTCTTCTTCTCCATTGGTCAAAAGAGCAGTACAGGCTAAAGAGAGCTGCTACTGCTAAAATCATTACTTATTTTGCAAGGATGGAAGGCAAAAGCACTGGAGGGGGGAAAGAAGTTTTTATTAGGCAAGAAGTCCTGATGTTTGAAACATCAGGCACCTGAAGTAGTCTCCAGATCTACAAATCAGGAGTACAGAGTACTCATAAAAAAGAAGTAATGAAAAAGAATAATCTAGTGCACAAGAACAGCTGGGTAATGGTTGATTTTCAGCATAAACATAAACAAAACCCAAGCTCACATGACTTTGACTGATTTGTAAATGAAGCTTTGTCATGCAGCACTGTGATGATTACAAGTTTGGTGTCTTTAAAGTTTGTTGTTTTACTGTTTGCCATGGGAAGTCATCTATCCTTGCTTCAGAAGGGTTGAGATGCTTTGTATTGACTCTGATAACACCCTTTGTGGAGAAGAGGAGAGAGATACTCATTTCTGTACCTTCCCTGCTGTAAAAGTAGATAGCTTTTTCTATGACTTTTCAGATATTATTTCCAGGGAGAGAGGATTAATATGCTTGTAGTGGCAACAACTACATTCTTCCAAAGCTGCAAACATTAATCCCACTCAGACAGACTACCTCAGAGCCTACCTCTGCAATCTAACAGCACTGGTTATTATTTGGTATTAATGGTGCAAATGTGAAGTTGCTTGTGTGTTCTTTTTTTTTTCTGCAGATATGCCTGCTACATGTAGCAGGATTAGAACGGTTCTCCTCTACCCTCTAATCTATGTAGCTTCACATACTATTTATGAGGACACTTTGTAAGCTCCATAAGCTATTGGGTTTCTTTAGTACTTTCTTCAAGTATTGGCAGACTGCTGTCTTCCATAAACGTGTATAGATATGATAACTTTTCTTTGTCAGGGTCTATTGCTTTGTCTGGAGTTTATTCCAGAGCATTGAGCACGTTTCTGAGGACACAACTTCTTCCCCTTGAACTACCAATCATTTGATTGGTTATGAGGAACCCAGTTAGTTTTGAAAACTGTGAGAACAGTTCAGCAGCTTCTTATCAATCATAAATTCTTCATGGTTTCTTCTTTTTCGTGTTGATTAAACAGCTCTCATTCATTTCATTTTTATCTGGAGTGTAGTATTACACTTCTGTGATTTAGTCTCACTGTTGGGTTCCTCTGACTGTTAAAAACATAAACCATTTCACAGCTTGTGTCTGACTATTTTCCTCTGTTGATTATCTGTTCTCTGCACTTACATAGTGAGTTTTCTTTGTCCTGTTACCAGAGTTTTAGCTTTATATTGAAAAAATTAACATTTATTTTGATGACTTGCTTTGGGAATTAGATAATGGTTATCAATCAATTGGAGCCAATGAGTCCAGAAGAAGTTTGCTTCTTTCTATGTCTGAGCACTGACATTTCCAATTGAGTCTCAGTTTTTGATGAGGACAGTGTGACACAAGCCTCTTCAGAACACAACAATGTCAGGCGACTGTGCTTTAATAAAAATGCTGGATCCTCAGCCTTTTTCTGAGTTTTATCTCCACTAAGGGGTTTTGATCCTGTCATGGTTTAGGGTCAGGGCAGCCCCTTAGACCTATAACAGATGCTCTCTGTTAACCTCCCTGCCTCCCCAAAAGGGGAAGGGAAAGGGAATAAGGGAGACTTAGCAATTAGAAAAGGAAACTAGAACAGTTTTAATGAAAATAAAAATAATAATAAAAATGGAATATATACAAATATATACAAAACCAGTATTGAACCCAACCCCCTGATGGTAATTACATCACCGTCACCACTGATGCTGTGGAGCAGGCACTGGGGAAATCCCAGACTGGGCCTCACAGCAGACGGGAGCTGTGTTCAGGAGCTGGATTCTGATACTGGATTCAGGAACACACCAATTGGGATCAAAGGCAGAAAAGGCAGAATCCTCCTTGGACACTCTGAGGAAGGAACTGAAAGAGGACCTGAGCCAAGCCAAGCAAAGCTGACAAAGCAGTCCAGGAAGGGAGAAGAGCCACAGACCCTCCAGATCCCTCAACTTTATACCAAGTATGATGTATATGGGATGGAATACCTCGTTGGTCACTTTAGGGTCACCTGTCCTATCCACTCCTACCTGCAGGTGCAGCCTTTCACTTTTGTGCACCCCCCAATGTGGTGCACAAGATCCAGCAGTGGCCTTGGTCTGCACACCAGTCCTTGGTAGTATCTCTAAACATGGGCTGTTATCACTGCCAGCAGCAGACACTGTCTGTGAGAACAGGCTGCTGACTTCAGACAGTGCAATTAGAAGACCTGAGTCGAAAAGTAAAATCACTGAACAGAATTGCTTCTGTTCTCACTCAAACCAAGACAAATCCTTAGTGTGCCACCTTGTAAAAAAAACCCAGCTGAATAAAAATACCCAAAGTATTTGTGTTGTGTGTGCTTGAGTATGCCTCGTGCTGTATATTAATGCATGTGTTTGCTGGAGTAACTCTGCATAATAATAGGAAAAATTGTTCTTGCTCGTGGAATTCAGAAAAGAGTTGGAATACATTCCTCAAAGACAGAAAAGTGCCAGACAGAAGCAGTGAGATGATTTCTGTTAGATAGAAATGATTCCTTTTCTGTTAAAACAAAGCTGACTGAGCATTGTTTGTAAATGTGTGTCTTGGTACATCAGGCAAAAATATTTTATCTGAACAATTAATAAAACCTACATTAAGTGTATGTTTAGAGAAAAGCTTAAAGTTTATGTTCAGATCAATTAATTTCAAGTCTGCATATGGAGTGCCTGGCAAACAAGCAAACAATGACTTCTAAGTAAGAAGTGCTGGAGGGTAAAATGGGTTTGGCAGCTACCTCCATTCTGTAAAAACCTTGGAGTAAGATTTGACAAAGAGGTTAGATTACACCAAAACTTTGTGCTGCTGCTAAGTGCAAGTGGGCAAATGCCCAAAGGAAAGTTGAAGTACCAAGCAGGGAACTGCAGGTGGTGATGTGATATACAAGGGCACTGTGGCCTTGTCCACAAAGGATTCAGGAAGACATGTAGTAGAAAACGTGGTTTCTCCTGTAGCAATGAAGGACGTGTATGAAGGAAAAGTATTACATCCTCCAAAAACATTTTCATTAGATTATTCATACCTTTTCTTCAGGGGGGAAGACATTTTGATCAACCTAGAAGACAGAATATAGAACTGTAATACTCATTCCCATGAAATGAACTGATACTAATTGATAATAAATGTACCTCAGCATTGCTGTTAAATTTGAGAGTTCCTGCATGCCCCTCTGGACAGTCTTTCTCCTCTCTCCCTCCACACAGACATTTGCATGGTTTTACTATCCTGTTAGGTGGTATTTTCTTCTTTGAGAACAAAAATTTCAATAGCTAGACTGGTTTACAGTTGTGACTCAACACAGGGTGTTTAGTAAATAAGGGACAAAGCAACACCAGCACTGACAAAATCAATCTAGAGAATGCCCATGTCCTGCCATGCCTTTCATATATTTTATGATGTAATTAATAATGGGGAATTAATTTTTTACAAAAAATTTGTTGCACTCAATAATACCTTCTCTTTTTTGGTAGTAACCTTTTTCCTTAAGCTGCTGTGCTTTCTGGATATGTTCTTTAACCTCACATAGTGATTTTCAATTCTCTGTAAAGCCATACTGTTACCAACATCAAACATTCCTTTCATTTTGCTGTAAAAAAATGTCACTGTGGAATTTCATACTTAGTCCCTTAATTTCCACAAATATGACCATATTTTATTTTCTCTACCAGACTAAGTTCTTTCAATCTTATGTGCTGCTACTAGGGATAATACAGCCCAAGCTATACAAAAAATACAGAAGTAAAGTTAAAACCTGATGCAAACACTATGTTTAAGCATGCTTCAAATTTGAAGATGTGCAACACAGACAACAGATGTTGGCAAGTGTCCTTTTTCTCAATAGCCACTGTCGTATACCACAGGCCTGATTGATGCTTGGTGAGGCAGATTACCCAAAAGACTTCCATTTTTTATTCTGGGTTATAGATCATGTTGCTGTATATGCAGCTCTGTGTGCATGTGTACTGGTTTTAATCTGTCACTCTTCCCTTTGGGGAAGTGTCCTTCCTTTTTAAGAATGGTTGTTTCATAAGCAGTATTGTACCCTTCGCAATCTTGTTTTTATCACCTCAGGATTATTGGCAAAATCCTTGTGAGAGATTACAGAGTAAAGCTGTCCTTGACCTATAACTTTATCCTCTTTCAAAAGATAAGTAACTGATTCATTAGTTTTAAAAGCAGTTTGAACAATCCTATTTGTTAATCTATTATTGGAAATGTGTGAAAGAGCTTTTAGATCAAGCTGTACAAAAGCCTGTTTTAATGTTCAGAATTTCTAGAAAGACAATCTCTTTTGAGAGTGTCACTTGGTATACATGCTAAGTGGACAACATAATAGTTTATATTGAAAAAGAACGATAATACTGTATGTGACAAAAGCAGAAGAAAGCTTATTCAGGTTTTGGGGCTTACGTAAGAAGCTATGGCACTCAAATGGTGGTGTGAGTTAAAAAGGCTAGTGTTTAAGGAGTACCTGCAGCAGGAGGGAAAGAAAAGGTCTAAACTTTATGGGATAAAAAGGAATAGGGCTCTGTGAAGGTTGCGGTGATGCGGAAGATGTGATAGGGAAGATGTGAGTCTTGTACTTCCTTACTGTATCTGCGGTAGATGGGACCTTTAGGAAGCATAGGGAGTTTTGCTCTAGATAGATTTGTCATACCACATGTCAAGAATAGTTGGAGAGAAAGAGTTTTGCGGGCATAATCAGAATTCTGGAAAAGAAAGAATGGATTTTTCACGGGAAATGTGTATATAAGGGGAAAGACATGGACAAAATGCCTGGGAGAAACAGAAGATGGAAAAAGGGGAAGAAGAGATCAAGGGGTGAATTTGAGAGGGGAGCTTTTCAATGGAAAAGGGATGGAAAGGAAGTAGTATTCAAGGGATGGATATCAAGGACTTTTCAGAGCAGGGACGCAGAGACAAAATAGAGATAAGGAAAGGTACAAAAGATGGAAGATACAGGAAACTCATGGGAGAGCGGAAACATGAAAGAAGAGGAGATATTTTGAGGGAGGTATAAGAGTCATGATAGGTGAAAGAATAGGAGTAATCTAAAAGGAGGAATAGGGGAAACAAATGATGGAAAAGCAGCAGGTGGTAAGTTACAACAAGCACTCAGAGTATTTCTTTCTGACTGTGGTTGGCGGTAACCAATGTGCTGTCTAACTGAGCCGTCATTGACTCTTGGATTGTCAGTTTGGGAGTAACTAAGGGTAACACTACTGTGTCACTACATCTTACTCTGTTACAACTGTAATTAATTCTCATGGAGCTGGGTTGTGTAGAGGCTGTGTTGTCTGTGTGTCCTCATAGAGCTGATGAAATATCCTTTGTGGGTTTTTTGGGGTTCGCTAGCTCCACAGTGCTGTGATAACCTACCCAAGATGTCATGGGTGCAATGCTGCTTCTCTGAGCTTGCTTATTTAAAGAGTTTAAGAACTGTCACAATTTGTGTTAATTGTGTTAAATGAGAAGAAAATACTGATTGGTTTTCTTTTTCATTACAACACTAAAATGTATGAGTTAGAAAAGAAACTGCAGAATACAAAAATTAGAAAATAATTTGAGTTGCAAATTACAAAAGACTGTAGCTACTTCTACTGTTGTGTATTACTCTCTTATAAAATAAATGGTTGTGTTGTGTTCTGAGTGGTTGCTTTGGTCAGCAGCCTGGGACTTCCTAGTATAGGTCTCTGATCTTTGTGCTCCTTCTTTACATGTTGATGTAGACTAAGCAGATTGTAATCTGGTTTTTGGTTTATACCTGTACAACACAAGATGCTTATATTCCCCCTTTTCTATTTTACAATTTATTCTTTGTTCGGCTTAAACCCTGAAGGTATACCTCTCTCTTTCTTTTATACCACTAGACTGGAGTCCTTACAGACCTCAGTATCTTGTTTCAGCTTTTTCCTCTGTGTATTTTCTCAGGTGCCTGAATGCACAACCTAAATGGCACTTCAGAGAAAAGATGGCTATCATAGGTATTTGTATGCAAATGTAGATTTATTTTTTTTTTTTTCACTTTTGCTTGTTAGAGCTCTGCTTGAAGAATTAAGTAACTGATAGTCTTTATATCGTGGGTTGTCTTTTGCTTCCCAAGGCAACAAGCCAGCCAAGCTGAGTTTTATTCTGTCTGTGTTGAGAAGTTCCACTTCTTACAGAGTCACTCCTCAAATTCTCCTTCAGATTGTTTTGTCCCTTTGCCTTTTTCAAAAATTACATCCTCTTGAAAGAGAGAATATAGGCTTAGTTTTAACCCAGTAACTTCTTCAAGTACTTTTTCCATGGTACTATTACAAATTGTATTTTTACCAACTTCAGTGTCATATTTAGTTCTTGAACTTCTTTAAGAGATTAGATCAGAACTGCAAGTTTTATTGTTTTGTTGATTTCTTTCCTGTGGTAATGTAATTGACAGGAGCTGATAAGTCTGTAAACTGAAAAATAAATATGGAGTGTACTTCCAAACTAATAGCCCATTCATCTTCATCTGCAATGTTGTCTGTTGTCCCTGTGAAGAATTACTCTGAGCTAGTGGTGCTCTTGTTCCTGCTATGAATCCTGTCGTGATATCTGTGTACTTTTCCCGAATGATGTAAATGATTGCTGTTCTCGCATATATTACAAAATATGAATTTCCAAAAACTATCATTGTCCTGGGCCCTGATTTTCAAAGAGTAACTTCGTGCCTCTGCCCAGCTTCATGGCACTATACTCTCTGCCTCTCCTGTTTTACTGCATGGATATTGTTTCATAGGAAAATTCTTACTACATCAAAATTCACCATGTAGTTCTCCTCTAAATTTCCTTGGCCTGGGTCCTGACATGGCATCAGAATACTAAAGATGACTTTGTTTTCTATAATTTATAAGCTCTTTATGATTGTCATAAACCATTAAGAAAATAAAAACCTTGCAGTTCTACTCAGGGTAGAAAAGGTAGCCAACTTATTTTACAAAGATCAAGTATGTAATTCTAAGACAGTGCTTCAAAGCTTCATTCCATCTTTCTGTCATTCTTTGTTGATAAAGCAGAAAGTAGTGTTTAAATTTTAGTTACCATTTATGTTCCCAAGGATTCTGAGCTGAATGGTAGCAGTCTTCATCCATTCCCTGTCTGCCCCATCATGCAAACCTGAGATTCCACCAGGGGCACTCGCTTTCAACAAAGGTATGGTTCTCCGCTGCCATTAATGAGTCCAGCTTGCCCCAGTGAAGCGGCTTTCTCTCCAGCTGCCTGTTTCTGTATCTGATTGGGAAAGGATTTCCATCTCTTTTTACTACATATCTTAGGTTATAGTAAATGTGTCAAGTATCTCCATCATTGGCAATTTTGACAGGAATCTATCAATCACTTTTTAAATATTTAATCTGTAATCTGTATGTTGTCCTCATGCTGAGAGTCTAAATTAAACTAAAAACGGTGGAAGAAAAAGTGCATACTTGCCCTAAGAAAAGAAATAAATTGCAACAATCAGTAGTTCAGGATTTCAGAGTAAAACTAAGAGAACTCTGTGATTGTCTTTTCACTATGGAAAATTCTCATAGAGACTAAGTTACTGGACAGTTGCATCTTAATATATTTAACTTTCTTACCTCTTATAGTGCTGATACTCTTAGGCACATCACTCTTGAAGATTAATTAAAATGGAAATATTTTAAAATACACTAATGACTCTCTTCTCACATACCGATTTCCTGAAGGCAGCTCCTGGAAAATTAGACTGAAAGTAATTCTAGTTTATGAAAAGATCTTCCTAGTGTTTATGATACTGCACTGTTGCAAAAGAAGGTTATCACTATGCTTCAAACATTCATCATGGTAAGTGCAAAAAAATAAATCATCTTGACTGCGGAAACACAATTTTATAGCTATAAATTATTGGATTGTAAATTACCTTCTTGGAATAGATACTTTTAGTCTGGAATTCTCTTACAAGGCATCTTTATGATCTCATTAGGTTTCCCCTTTGCAGCATAAATTTAAATAATTTAGCTTTTGATTACTAATTCATGGCATAGTAATTTGTGCATGTTTACATTCTATGAAGCTCATCCATTAAATTATTTATCATCTGATATCACTTCAATAAGCATTTGTTTAATTTTTCATGCTTTACATACAATACCATTAGTACAACAATACCACACAGTGCAGATTACTGTAGAAAAGCTCCCTATTTTTAAGCAGAAAGATACAAATGAACATTCTCAAACACCATAAGATACCTTTGATGTCCCTTCTGCTTCTATCTCCCCACACACCTTGTTGATAATATGTACTGTGACCTTGTACTGCATTTACCATTAGAAATTACTAGCACTATGGAAACAGAATCAAATGTCTAATACTTCCAACAAGAGGGATTTATACTGGCATTTAATCTTGTTTGCAGCAGCAGTAGTACCTGTTTTTTTGCTAGTGAAGTGTTTAGAGAATCAGCTCTAGGTGAAACACAATGTCATGAGGCACCAGTGTGAACAAAAAAGAAACTTGTTTCTTTCAGTTGGATACAAGGTCAAGGGAGCACATGCAGAGTATTGAGGATGAGGTGTGATGCTGGCCAGGGCGTGTCTAGTTGTCTCCACTTGGAGAGGGTGTGTAGTATTTGTGTGATGTAGCCTTTGTTGGGTAAAACACAAGCACCAATCCCAGCACTTTTTTGTATGTGTGGTGTGACTAATCATCAGCTATAAAAAGGGGTTTTTATCATTTACATATTATATTGAGCAACACAGAACTCCTTTCTGTGGGCTTTTATTGGAATGTAATTTTTTTGAAAAATAGTTCTTCCACTGATGCAGACTAAGAGAGCTTGTGTGGTGAGGTTCAACACTAGTAGATGTGCCAGAACTTGACATGTGTTGATGTTTGGTTTGAACTATATTTTCGGTTTGCTTTCATTCACTGAACTCCGTCTTTGAGGTTACAAGTTATTTAAAATACTTCATTGAATTTGCAGCTAGGTCAAATAATACTCACGCGATTCGTTGCCTAAATTCACACTGTAATGCATATCATTATTACCAAATAGTCTTATTAGTAATAGTAATAATGCTATAGGTAATTGGTAAATAAATAGTAGGTAAATTGAGTAGTGGTGATCAGACTGCATATTAAAGATTATTTCTACTTATCGCTTGAATCTGAGGTTTGGAAGAACAACAATAATTCAGAGAGGAGTTACCTAAGGAGTTGTTTATTTATTATTTCAACTTAATGTCTCAAATCAGAAATCTGAGTGTTAAGTTCAGTCTCTTGTAATATAGAAAAACTCTGAAGGTTCACTTTGACTTACATATGAGCTTTATTGAGAGAGGAGGACAGACCTCAAGAGACTAATCCTATGGAATAGGTTTGATCAACATGGCAAGTCTCTTTATTTGAGTGAAAAGTTGTCAGGGAAATTATGGCTCTTGTACCCTACAGGCTGGATTTGAACATGTTCCAGTGTCTGAACTATTGGTAGAACAAGGTCCTTACTCTCTGTTCATTCAACTAGATAGGAAATTCATCCAATAATCCATGCCCCCTTTCCCCCCCTTTATTAATTTTTTTATTATTATTGAATATTAACTTTCTGCTTCTGTGGATTATTTAATAAATCAGCTTTTCTTTTTTATTTTTTTTTATTTACTCTGTAATACCTTATCAAGAAAACTAAGCAGTGTTAGGTCCATATAGTAACTCATGTTTTCACTTATTCTGTACAGTCAAGAAGAGTGATTTATTTTTGTATATAAAGCACAAACGTAAAATGTTCAAAGTGACAATATGCTGCTATGTCTAAGGATTAGGTGAATGACATTTCAAGCCAGATTAATTACTTTGAAACTTGTTTGGTGAAACTTTTCTCTTAAGTCTTCTGTTTGTAATGTGTCTTGCAGCTGACATATTCTTAAATTCTGTAGTCAGAATTACATGCTAAGATAAGTAGAATCACAGAATGTTTTGGGTTGGAAGAAATTTAGAAATTTAGAATCATATAGTTCCAACCCCTCTGCCATGGGCAGGGACACCTCCCACTAGTCGAGGTTACTCAAAGTCCTATCCAATGTGGATTTGAATACATCCAGTGATGGAGCATCCACAACTTCCCTGGGCAACCTGTTCCAGTGTCTCACCACCCTCAGAGTAAAGAGCTTCCTAAATTCTAATCTAAATCTGCCCTCTTCCAGTTCTAAGCTATTACTCCTCATCCTATCACTACAAGCCCTTGTAAAAAATCCTTCCCTGGTAATTACTGTTTCTGTCATCATTTTTAGTGATTTATTGTAGGACAGTGGTATGTACGGAAATGGAAGGGAATTTGTCATTGGTCCTAGTGGTCCTGTTGCTATTCCTGGTCTTATTTGGACCACTGTCTGTTATAAAAGCATGAAATACCACCTTTTTTTTTTTTTCTTTTTTTCTTTTCTTTTCTTGTGAACTTTCACCTGGTAAGGTGAATGCTTACAAAAAGTGTGAAGAGCCTGCACAAACTTGTAGTGGAGTTCCTAATGCTGGATCTCGTCTTTGCAAATTCAACATCATCTTTCTGTAAATGATATGGTAGTTGATAAAATTTGCTCATTCCATCAGTGCACTTTCTAATAAAATATTTTCATTATTACATTTCCAGAAAGCCACTGGGAAGTGAGATCTGTATAGAAAAATTGGAGGATTCAGCTGTTTCAGTTCAGAGTTATTTGCTCTACTTTGATAGTTTTGCCATATACTAAATCATTTATACACATGTCATTTTGAGGGGAATTATATCTTAGATTTTTAATTTGGCATGCTTCCTTTCTGTGGGTGAGATATAGAGATACAAAAGTAGTATTTTTCTACAATATAGTTTTAAAGTGGGTATTAAATAACTTTTTCTCGGCACAACAAAGAAATACTAAAAGGACGAGAAATCCAGGCCTTTAGATTGTTTTTTGATGCTGCTGTAGAGCACACACAACACAAGAAATTTTTTTTATATTTTTTCTTAATGCTGTACTACAGCCAAAACAAGAAAGTATAATTCCTAGGGGCAGGGGTATAGTATCTGTAAACATAATTGCTAGTGTAGTACCAAGGCTAGTGATAACAAATTAGCTGAAAGAACTTTACTGAAAAGGTCAATTTCATTTTCATTGTTTGAACTTTATGTAATCAAACACTGGAATCCAAGCATGATGGAGAAAAACATAGACTGGAAAAAAATATTTCTCATTCTTTAAGTTTACAAGCAGGTTCTTTCCAGAAGTTCTCTGTGCTTTGGCAATCTTTTTATAAACTACTTTATTTTTCACATCAGTATTTCTGAGTTTATTGCTTCTTTTGTACTCACACTAAGGGGGTTGTATGTGTGGCTTGTTTTTCATGGAAGAGGACTCCCCAAAGGACAAAGATGATAGGCTATTAGTAAAGCACTTAAAGTGCAGAGTCCTGGACTGAGAGAAGACTTTGTAATGGCAGAGGTCAGATCTGCTGATTGGACACTGTGGAAGGTATAAAGACCAAATCAATATGTTTTGGTTAAAAAACCCCAACTGTTAGAGGTTGACAGCTGGTTGTGTGTTGTCTTATTTTGTAAAAGGGGGTTGTAGGAAACAAGGAAAGAAATCCAAAGCTGCCTTTCCATTTTCTGTCATTCCTCCTCTCCACCAGAAATAACTTGATAGAGTAACTAACTTGTAGCTACACATGGTTTTGGTTTTGTTTTTTTTCCACAGAAGGATAATGTCATATGACAAACATCAGACCATGGGAAAGGTAGTAAATAATCACCTCTAGTTCCACTGAAGAGGAAAGAAAAAAAGATAGTTTGGCGCACAGGAAAATTAAAGCCTTTGTGGAAATACAGAAGGAACAGTGATAAGTGTGAAATAAACTCTTTCAAAGTTATATTCACTTTATGGGAATTCACTCCACATTCAGTGATACTCTAGTGTTGATAGATGTACGTGCAGGTCTGATTGAAGCAGAAAATAAAAACTGTAGACATGCTATGTTAATTTTCAGATCACTTATGAATAGTGATTGCTGTAATAGTGATAGCTGTAAAAAATGATAGCCGTACACATACCCCGTGGGATCACTGTGGTAGGCTGGGGGTAGGTTTATTTATAATAAGACATTTGTTTATAATGAGATATTGTGTATTTTAAGAACTCTTGACCTCAGTCCTAACACCTTACATATTGTAGGACTAATTTAAGAAAATAATATAAAAGTTACTTGGAAGTCTGAAAAGGCATCAAAACTTCCACAGAGTTCCTGACCTGGTAGATTACTGATAAGGATTTCAGCATGTGAAGAATGAGAGATTACTCCTACCTTACTCTGTTTAATGTACTATTACAGGAAGTTTCATTCCTTAATTCAGGAATAAAACAAAGGATAAACAAAGGATAGCCCATTTAAAGCATTCTATACATTTTTTTTTTTAGAAGAAGAAGAATGACTTGAATATGAAAATATTTGGTCGCCACCACCATCAATACTTTAGTGTATATAAGGATAGCTTTAACTGCCCTTATGGATCAGCTGTGACTAGCATGCTTAAGAAAGCTAAATCCTGCTTATATATCTTATGGCCTTTGTGACTTAACAGCCAACAAGGACAAGATCACTCTACAGCAAATCCTTTTCATTCAATACTCTGATGTTAAAATGCTCTCTTGTTCACTTGTTAAAAATATAGGGTACTGGAAAACATGCTGCTAAACTAGTAATACAGTTGCAATTATAGGGTGACAGGACAAAAATATATTAAAAATTAAGTCTTTCAGTGACATTTACTAGGAAGCAGTGTAAATGCTTTTCTACTTCATGGTTGTGTTATGAAGGACTCCTGTTTTTAACTCTTCTGTTCTGAACCTGAATCCTGGGTGCAGGACCATAGGCAGAGAAATTAGTCTTTTGCAGGAAGAACATAGGCAGTGTAACTTACCCCTTACAGAGCGGTGGGGGGAAACGGTCATAAACCTAGGACAGTTTTCCATGTATTTATTTCAAGTTCTTGGGATCCACCTGGAATGTTTCATTTGATCTTCAAAGAGAGTGAGAAAGATTTAAATGACACCTATACAAGTGGGCGGATATGGACCTAAGGCTTCAGTCCTGAAATGTTCTTCTCTTATTTGAACTTCATATTCAAGGAAAATTTTTGGACCCAGATAACCTTTAAAACCAGGTAATAAGGAGGAAAATTGTCACTGCCCTAATTGAGTATTCCGAGTCTTTGCAGTGATAAAGTTTGCTTCCAGTTTCCTAAACATATCAGAGACCCATGTACCATCTCTGATTGTAACCACAGATGACAAATTCACAGAAAGCAATAGATTAATATATGCTTACTTTGGAAAAAAGTTTTATGAAACTAACTTAAAGATTTATTTTTCTGTTTTATTTTGACCTTCACAGATCTGATTAGTTTTAGCCATGTTAATAGTTCACATGTCTGAAGAAAAAAACCAAAGGAATTTGTCTTAAAATTTGATATGTTGTGCCAGTTTGTGGTCAAAATCTGTCCACAGAAGTCAGCTGAATTATCAAATCACATGGATTTTGGATTTTCACTGATTTGGATTCAAATGAGGCTATGGCTTTTTTGCTCTCCCTGCTGCTTACGTTATTTGTGTGTGCAGGAAGAAGAGGGTTTTTCTGAAAACTGAAGAAAATTATTGAAGGGATTGTTTCTCTTTTAACTAGCAATTAGCAAGGTAATCTTTCACAGAAGGATTTCTAAATAATGTCATAAAGCTTTGTTTTTGAGAACGCTTCTTTTTAAGGTGTTAGTGGCATTGTGGGAATAGATACACAATGAGGAAAATACCCTTGATGATGATGATTGTGTTACTTACTTTCAATTAAAAAGAAGAATGTGGGTAATGTTTAAAAGCCAGAAAACCTTATTCTAAGCTAGATAGAACCAATATGAAGACATGAAAAGAACACCTCAATATGATTGCTTTTTAAGAGTTTGCTCTGTATATATCTGTACAAGTATCTTTTCTAGGGGGCTCTATCTACCTTTTCCAATTGTTGAATCAGTTTTTACATGCATGCACAGAAATGTGTTGTCAGAGCACGCATGTGTCTATACAGTCTGATAGTTCTCTCTTGCCTGCTGAGAATAGGAGCTGTAGCATATTGACATTAAAGGGAATTCATCTCAGTTGCTGTGCTGTGAGGAGGCTGTTCTCTGAAAGTGAATCTCTCATAGTGCTTCTACTGTACTTGAAATGGCAAGGCTCACATGTTTTCTGAAAACTCATCAATCCTATCTAGTGGGTGAAAAACTCTCTGAAAGAGCAGTGCTTGCTCTTCTGCAGTACTCTTGGTAACACTCTTTCTAGACTGTTAATTGTTAATTGTTTTCACCCTGCAACTAAAGGGCTTGGATGTGTCTCTTTCCTGAAACCACTGAAAAAAAAAAAAAAAACAACCAAACATTTCTGTGAAGAATGTCTCTGGGAGCAAAACTGCTGACCTCTGCAGTGAACTCCTTGTTGTCCAGTGTCAGTCATCATCAGAGAATGTCTACTGGATCTGTCCTCTTAGAAGAATGAGTCTTATCTCAGGTTTCAGTGCCTAGTTATTACAGCTCTGGATAGGAACATAACATTAAGCTTCTCTTGGGTTTAGACTCCTATATAACCAGCCTGCTACTGAACAGTTAATTATGCTACAGTTTTCAACTGGGCAATAAAAATCACAGCGCAAGTATTTAGTATGTACTAAAGTGTACCTCAGGTGATGAGTTAAAACATGCCAATTTCTTATGCATTAGAGTGAGTGGACAGGACATAGAGGTCAGGATTAGGTTTTTTGGCAGATGGTATTAGTTGAAGTCCTTTGTGGCACTACAGCAGTAGATTTGATATAAGGCAGACATTTCTAGGGTCACAGAGGAGCAGCCAGAGAATATGTTCAGTGTAAGAGCTATTGTGAGTCCCTGGATTTGAAAGGGAGGGTGTGCTGATGGTGTGTTTTACTTTAGATCAGAGGTGTGCTTTTCAAGTTAACCTCCTGATGGTCCCCACTTATGGAAATTTGTGGCAGGTTATGGAGTTCTTTCACACTGTGTGAACCAAATCCTCTGAGAACTTGCAAATAGAAATCTTGCTCAAAGAGTAACTTGATCTTCTTCAAGTGGACATCCAATGTATGCCACCAGATTTGAGCCAGTAAGAAGTGAAAACCTCCTAGACCCCAATACTGTGCCGTTCCTGGCTCTTTAGCACCAAGCATTTCACTCTGTACCTACTGCCACTGCACCACATTCTTGCTAATATAGTCAGCTTGTGAGTGCAGGAAAGGACCCATCCTGCTAGAAAAGGGGGCACAGGCAATGATTATTGTACAGTCTGTTTTGCCCAGATACTCTGAGAGCTTTCTCTCACAAGCATTCATCTTGAGATATAGAGAAACCAGCCACTGTTGTTTTTTGTAGTCTAAAAAGAAATTAGTTTTACAGAGTGAAAGCCATCAGTACATTCAAGGTTCAGACAGGCTCAATGTTTAGATCAGATGTTAGGAATAACTGCTTTACTGGAAGGATAATGTAGCACTTGAACAGGATCCTTTCATCCCATAGAATTTCCAGGTCTTGGTTAGAGTGCTGTTGTCTGGTGCAGGCATTTATCCGGCTTATAGCAGGCCCTTTCCCTAGCTTTGACTCTGGGTTGGTGTAATAAGCTCTGGAGCTATGGGGGGAAGATGAAAACCTGAGATAGATCCAGCTAGACTGACTAGGTTAGCAGCATGTCCTGCCGGGAGAGCTGTTTCTGTTCTCTGTAGCTGGGCTTTACTTAGTGGTTGATTTTTAACCCACTGTTCTACACAAATGCAGCAGCAACTAATCTTTCAATATGAGCACAGATAACCTTAGAGAACTTATCAGTTGTTCCTCTTATAAAACCAGTCTTCCACCATTTTACCTTTATGCCTATGTTGTAGCTATAGTTATATATCTGATTGCAGAGAAAATATGAAGCTGTATTTGGTTTATACAGTTTAATGGGCATGGTTTTTACCCCATGAAAATGTCTCTAAAACTGAAATAAATGACATAAATAAGCTTTCAATATGTTTCACTTTACCTGTATTTCATATAGAATCTGTACTTGGATCTCTTCTATTTTCAATGTTAAGAGACAGTACATCAGTATTTTTCAGACTGTGGGTAGTACTCAGCCTTCATATGAAGGCATAAATGCCATTCTTTAAGTATTTTTCATAAAGCTGTTTTAGCAGTTTTAGCTGCCCCGTGAATTTAAAATCCAGGCTCCAGATCTCACTAAAAGCGTGTTTAAAAAATGTTACCTCTTTTTTGTAGCTTTAGTCACAGCTTTTCAACATTAAAGTTTGGGAATACTGCAATTTTGCAAGCAAGAAGCAATTTTGGAATTCAGTATGTTTTATGGTTATGGAAAACTTGCTAACAGTGCAAGTTGAAGATATTCTTTTAAAGGGGTAACTGTAAGATTTCTATTTTCACTGATTGTTTACTTTGTAAATAAGTAGTTTGATCTCTTTCATCATCTTTAAGAAGGTAATAGTGAGATGAGTTTTTGAAGATGCTGTAACTGGTCTAAGTAATCCTTGAAAAGCTGAAGGATGTGGATGTCCCCTTTCCATCTGGATGCCCTCTTCGTGGGCGCGTCCCTAAGGAGATATTGGGCCTTCATGTAGAGGAGTTTGTTTTGCCTCTGTCCTATTTATTTTAACTAGATTTGGATAAAGATGTAGTAGACCAAAAGCACTTGTTCTGAAATGAAAACTGATGTAGCTAAGTTTCACCAAGTTGAAAATTGTCATGATTGGATTGCAACATCACCTCCAGATCAGGTGGGCCTTTGTCAGAGGACTGGGACACTCCTGAGAAGGACACGGTAGAACAGTCAAAATTTAATACTCTAATTATAAGCTGCTGCTGTGAGGTTGTTGAATTACTTAAGCATATTTGTTTATGGGAAAGAAAGTGTGTGGTTGATTTCCAAATTTGAAAGATGACGTCTGAGTAAAATGACTTTACAGAACACCTAAAATAATAGAAGTTATTCAATTCGGTAGTTCAGTGTTCTTAAAGATAGCCTTTTCCTTTTCCTTTTTTCCTCCTTCTCCTTCTCCTCCTTCTTCTTCTCCTTCATAACTTTTCTTCTTTAGAGAAGACACAGAAATAAGCAATTTGAAAAGGCTCTGTTAGCATGAATTTTTTTGTTTTAATACTGAGGAATCTGCTTTTCATGCAGAGGTAATTTGGTTGGGTATGTGTGCACATGGTATACAAAAATGCACTATTCATTACATAAAAATCAGTGTGACCTATTCAGCTGGCTAAATTAAGTCCACTGATAATTATTATAAAGAGACCGAAAAACTTGTAGGTATGTTTAATTGATTTTTGAAGTGGTCAGAAGTAAAACTGTCTTTCATGTAAGACCCAGCCTTCATTAAAATAATCTCTTTAATGCTTTAAATTATGAAGTGAGTAAATGGGGCAATACAGAAATCCAGAGTCCCCAGGCCAACATCCCCATCCCTGCTTTACTTTCATATGACATTTTGCTGAGTGAGTTGACAGACCTGAGCAACTTTAAAATGCATAAGTATTTTAAGCTTCTCTGTATTTGATCATGATGGTGCTTGATTGCTGAATAAGTGCAAGGTTGTAATTATCTCCCTTGGCTTTTTGTCATTCATAAACTGCTTGAGCTGCTCTCTGCTAGCTTATGACATTTCCAGGATCTCTCAAGTGGATTGTAACCTTGTGTATGCTCAGTGAATTCCAAGGACTGCTCCTAGTAAATGCTCTTTAATGAGATGAGTTTTTTTCCTCCCTTATTTGAAAAAGGGTTTCATGCCATACAGTTTGTTTCTCAATGTCTTAAAATGCTCACAAAACAAGGTTTGTGAATAAGGCCACTCTGCTTTGCTCTGGTGAGACCTCACCTGGAATACTGCATCCAGCTCTGGAGCCCTCAGCACAGGAAGGACATGGACCTGATGG
>JANHGN010021323.1:10524-23811 GCA_024605025.1 Megaceryle maxima | reverse complement strand
AGCCACCTTCCAGTACCTGAAGGGAGCTTACAAAAAGACTGGAGAGGGCCTGATTACAAAGGCCTGGAGTGAAAGGATGAGGGGTAATGGTTTTAAATTAGAAAAGAGTGGATTTAGATTGGATGTAAGGAAGAAGTTCTTTACCATGGTGATAGAACACTGGAATGGGTTGCGCAGGGAGGTGGTTGAGGCCCCATCCCTGGAGACATTCAAGGTGAGACTCGATGAGGCTCTGAGCAACCTGCTCTAGTTGAGGATGTCCCTGCTCTCAGCAGGGCCATTGGACTACATGACCTCGAGAGGTCCCTTCCAACCCAGACATTTCCATGATTCTATGAAATGAAAAGCAATATAAATTGTCCAAGTCCTCTGTTTCTTAGAGATTTCTTACCACTTCATATAGTTAATGATAACCCAGCAAATATGGCTTTAAAAATAGATTTAGAAGCTTGGCCTGAAGTATCTTTTTTCTTGTTTGTGCTAACCTCTGTTTTCAAAAGGTGCTCTCTTTTGTTATAAGAGCATTTTCCAACAAAAACCATTTGTATTCTCCTTTGAGTAATCAAGATTGTTTGAGCACACCATTTCTTGATTGTTATTGATTTTTTTATTTTCACCTAGGAATCAATAGAGTAGCATTCCTATTAATTGATGGAATACTCTTATATGACCCTTAGGTATTATAAAGATATTCAATACATTCCTTGATACCATTATTACAACATACTTGTTTTGTTTGTTAGCAATATGTAAGTCAGCATTTTCAAAATAATAGCAATAAAACATTTGGTTAGAGTGGTTAGAATAATGTCCTTCTGTTTTTGAACAGTTTGCTTATATCCTGGTGAGTGACGTGCAACGTGATACGAGAGACTGTGTATGAAGACAGTGTTGGCTTTGTGCCCAGAAGGGAAGCTGGCAGCTTGTTTGTCCTTGTAAAAGCCAAAGGAAATCACAAAGGGCCTCACAGGGAAGGATGGTTTGAACAGGCTGCAGAGAGACTATATTTGCAGTAGAGCAAATATAATTTGACAGCATCTTCTGCACTGTTGGAAAGTCATGGCCGTGACATGTCCTTGATTCACAACTAGAGTTAAGTCTGTCTCTAGGGAGTGTCCTACATGTGAACAGTGCATATCCTCCATTTCTTTCCTCCTCCCCTTCTTAGTAAGATCAGTTCCTTTAGACAACATCAGATGACATATATAATCCTATGATGGGGAATTCTGGTGACTTTTTTCTTCTGCCTGTCACTTTCAGTTGTTCCTTTGTGCCTGGCTATATGCCACTTCTTTCCAAGTAGCTTTGGATGTTAAATAGCAGTTACGTTTAGCCTGTGACTTCAAAGGTCAGGCTGAATAAAAACATGTGGCAGTTGCATGAGACAAATTACTTCTCTTGAGCTAATTAAAGATCACAGGTCAAATCACTTCTTGTGTTAAGTGGGTGTAATTCCCTTTGATTTGGCCCAGGTGTGCAAGCAGTGGATTTAATTCTCTGTGTCTGCTTAAACTTCACTGTATTTAAACATCATGTTTTCCCCTCTTTTTTGCTTTTTTTTTTTTCCTTAAATTTACCTTATCTATTTTAAGGGTATATCCCTACATCTTCTCTTTTGCTTTGTATTTATTTCACATTATCTGTTTCACAATTTTATGTTGTCTGTATGATAACAGATAGTATAATTTTGGATAAAATCTGTAGCCATGTCTCAACCTTCAGGAGTTGAGTGAGTATTTGAAGCTATCATTTAGAAATAGACAGTTGCACCAAGAAAGACAGACTGTCTGCAAAGGAGAAACTCCTCTCGAGTGCTAAAATGCTCTTTTCTAAACAAGCTTTGGATAATCGTGTCTCAACACACTGTTCAAGGCTTTTCTTTTGGGCATGCGTAATGGATGACTGATTTTACTGGTCCCATTGCATATGCAGAGGTGCTTGTTTATATACTTGTAATAATTACACTTGATATCCTCAATGATATATTTGTGTGTGGAATTAAGAGTAATTAAGGCTTATGTTTTGGGGTTTTTTTTTTTCTCATTTGAAAGTTGGGTGGGAAGGTATGTGAAGTGCTGCTCCTCAGTTGGAGCATGGTGGCCTGTATACCTTCTAGCATGCACTGGCTGGTAGGACAGTGGCTCTAAGAACCTTGAACACATGACAGCCCTGAAAGAGTGCTAGATATCTGCCTCCCTAGTGACTGAGACTAGAAGGCCTTAGGACTCACTTCCAATTCAATTTTAATTGTCAGTGATTTTTTTTTTTCCCTCAAGTTGAGTCTAATTTGTCTGTCAAGGTAATTGATGAGTGATCTCCCTGTATTTTCCTTACCCACAAGCATTTTTATCTAATTTTCTCCCTTTTCCTGTGGAAGGGGGAGTGGGGAGAGAGTGGTTGGGTTGGCAGGTGTCCAAAGCCAACCCACCACTGGTGATAAGTGCATTTTTCAATTTCTTCACTGAACTTGTCTTGTTCTGTTTTGTCTTGTTTTGTGTTTTGGGATTTTTTTTTAATGCAGAACTTGAGCATACAGGGTTTTTATCAATGTCTGGGTTTGCATCAAATTCTTTTCTTGCGTATCATTGGTTCTTTTGGGGTACTTAAAAACACAGAACTTGTAGTGTTTCTAAAGCAAGTTCGAAGGGGCGTGTGAGCACCCCTCTAATGCAATAGGTACATACAAGTCCTTCCATGTCAATTTTTTACTTTTCATCAGTCAAGTTTAGCCACTCATTGAAATCTGTATTGCCTGACAAAGTTTGATTTGGAACAGGTTGAGCTACTCTAACAAAATTATAAACAGATTTAAAACCTTTTCTGTTCTCATAAATTATTGTGCAAACATGAACTAAGTTTGTTCGAAGACTAGTTTAAGCTTACAGTGCTATCTCTTATTTCTTGCTTTTTCTGAACAGCAACCATAAGTTTTCCAGTTTAGAAGTCTGTGAGGGCAGAAGAGTGCTACCTCTATTACCCTCGTTCCACATAGGGTAAGCTTGGTGTAAATATCATGCATCTCACAGAGATACTTGTCCAAGGACAGCCCCTATTAATAAATCCAATAGCTGCTTTTGCATCTACCAGTCAGAACATTGTAGCTCCACATGCACATGTTTTTCTCCATGCATTGTTGGAAGGTTTGAAATCTAAGACATTTAAAATCTGAGGGACCAAGGATTTTGCTGTAGCAGTGGAAATGCACCCAATATTCAGAGAAGTTGAAATTTGACCGTAACTATTGATGTAATTGCTGCACTCAGAAATGTCTGTCATAAATTGAAATGTTCCTTCCAAGAAAAACGTATCTTCGGATATATTCTACTTACAGCACAATTATGTGATGAACTTATTAGCAGTCAGACTCTGGCTATGGTCTGATGAGGGGAATTAGATGTGTTGAAAAGTCTGCCTCAAGCTGCTGAACAGAAGTTGACTAATTTGATGACCCAACAAAAGGGACTGAATGAAGCTGTCTTGGAAGTAGAAGATGAGCTATTTGGCCACTTAATGTTACATTAAGAATTAATTCTTGCTGAATATTGCTTGTTCTGGAAAGAAAATAATGTGTGATAGGTCAAGAGAGAGAAGGATTTTAAGTATTTCTTTATATTGGCACAAAAACTATGTGGTAAGTAGTCTAAAAAGGTTCCACAGAAGCTCTACAGTGAAACCAGGAGACCATAGCTGAAAATACAGTTTTCTCCATTCAGATAGAGAACTGTAATGATTAGATGAAAGATCCCGATTTGACAAAGAGCATAAACTTTGAAGCAGGAAATAAGTGGAATTTGTTTCCAAATGTACAGTTATGAAAACTTTCTTTAGTATCTGTCTAACTCTGAAGATCTCATCATCTCATCTCTATTTACATAAGCACTTTACCTTAAAGATTTTAAATATTGTAATATCCTGCTTCTGTGTATGTCCATGGCACTTCTAGCATAGTCCAGAGAGAGTTGCTTGCTGTGTGCCCTTTAATCCAGATCTAACTATGACCTGGAATCTAGAAGAATACAACCTGAAGAGACTGAAATGTGTATCTTCTCCCAGAGTATGTCCCTCTACCGTGCTGTGGCCTGAGACAGGATGGTCTTTGCTAGTCTCAACCTCTCATGTTCTACTGTTCAGAAAATAACTGAATGTATCACTACAAGCAAACGCAGAGCATTTGGAAAGGAACATGTTTTACAGGATTAGGGCACACCTCCAGAAGGCAATGCTGAGCTCTGGTCCTTGTTGCAGAGGGGTCCTGGGGTTCACTGTAAAGGAAACAGTCACTGGGTATATTAACTAGTAGTTCAGACTTTCCTGTAAGGTACAAAATAATCAGGAGAGGATTTACCTTGTGTTTTATCCTTGTTTTCTGGCTTCTCTAACCACTTACGTCTTAAGAGCTCTGTGCTGAGACAAGGTAGTCTTCTGTTTACCCCTCACTTCGTATCCTTTACACCTTGTACTTCTTATTTATTTATTTATTTGTAAAAGCAAGTAACACCTCTCTCTCTGGAAGAGAGTTTATGATCATCACTTACTAAATTATTTTGACTTCACTGGAATAATTTTAAGACCCTTATCTAATGCAAATTTTGCAGCAGTTGCTATTTATTGTGTTAGATGTGCATCTCAAGTGTGACTAACTCAGGACCTCATGTTTCTTCAAGGAGATAGCTGCATACTACTGCATTGTTCCCCATCTGTTCTAAAAGCAGGAAAACATTAGTCACTTACGTATTCATAACATTCCAAGGCATTAAATGTCCACAGAAAGAAATCTCGTAAATTTGTTTGAGCTCAGTGAGATTTAATGCATATGTGAATAAAAACATTTCTCTACATGAGAGTTAACTACTTTTTTCCACCACTGGTTTTCTTTCAGTTAATTTTTAGTGCACTTGTAAATGCATTCAGTTACCAGAAGACAAATAGAAGGACACTGTATATCCTATGAACCAATATTAAATGGACTATTCTAATGATTCCAGACCCTCATTTTCATATCTGTGATTCCTTCTGATTTTTCTCAGAGAGAAGCTGCTGCTAAGACATATTGTTCCTAGACCAGGAGTAGCTGAGACCAGTCAGGCATAAGAGTATTAGAATTTCCATACCAGTCCCAGTATAAAAGCCTTCTAATCTTTTGTTCTACGCTCACTGGATCATCTATACTAATTTTTGAGACATTCTTATGTCTATTCTTATCTGGAGTACTGTGTTCAGTTCTGTCCTCTCCAGTTCAAGAGGGACCTGGGAATACCAGAAAGAGTTCAACAAAGAGCTAGGAAAGAGATGAAAGGACTGTAACATCTCTCTTAAGAGGAAAGGCTGAGAGCCCTGGGGCTGTTTAGCCTGGAAAAGAGAAGACTGAGAGGGGGTCTTATTAATGTTTACAAACATCTGAAGGGTGGGTGTCATGTAGAAGGGGCCAGTCTCTTTTCAGTAGTGCCCTGTGATAGGATGATAGGTAATGTTAGGAAGGTTTAACACAGGAAGTTCCACCTCAACATGAGGAGAAATTTCTTCACTGTGAAAAGTGACAGAGCCCTGGAACAAGTTGCCCAGAGAGATTGTGGATTCTCCTTCTCTAGAGACTTTCAAGACCCTCCTGGATCTGTTTCTGTGTGGCCTGCCCTAGGTGATCCTGCATTGGCAGGTGTGTTAGACTCAATGATCTCCAGAGGTCCTTCCAACCCCTACCGTTCTATGATTCAATGATTCTTATAATGGATTATTCTAGCATAACTCATTTCCTACCAGTCATTGATCCTGCATAGTTGCAGTTCTGTTGAAATACTTCTGTTGACATGAGTGATGCAGATTAAAACTTACTGTTTGATCCCATGATGTTACAAGCAAATAAAAATAAATGTCAGGATGAAATTAATCTCAAGAAAATAAATTGATTTGCAGTTAAACTTTAGAGACACACCTTTCTACTAGGTTCTGAAACATTTACAGTTTTGCTTTCAAAGACAGTGTTGCCATAGTTCCTTCATTTCTGCTTAGCTAAAGAGCACTGTCCTGGTTTGAGTGAGAACAGAACTAATTCTGTTCAGTGATTTTACTTTTCAGCTCAGGTCTTTTAACTAGCTGCACTGTCTGAAGTCAGCAGCCTGTTCTCACAGACAGTGTCTGCTGCTGGCAGTGATAACACCCCATGGTTAGAGTTACTACCGAGGACTGGTGTGCAGACCAAGGCCACTGCTGGATCTTGTGCACCACGTTGGGGGGTGCACAAAAGTGAAAGGCTGCACCTGCAGGGAGGAGTGGACAGGACAGGTGGACCCTAAACTGACTAGTGAGGCATTCCGTTCCGTATATGTTATATTCAATGTAAAGCTGAGGGATCACAAGGGTCAAGCACTCAGCTCAGCTTTTCTGACTTCTTCCTTGCTTCTTCAAGGCCTGGCATCCAAGGTGGGGGACTGTCTGTTCTGGCTTCAATCCCAATCTTTGTGTTCCTGAATCCATTATCACAGTCCAACTCCTGAACACAGTTCCCATCTGCTGCTGGGCCCAGTCTGGGATTTCCTGATGCCTGCTCCACAGCATCAGTGGTGACAGTGATGTCAGGGGGTGTCAGTGATAGGGGACTTGGGTTTAATACTGGTTTTGTATATATTTGTATATATTCCATTTTTATTATTATTATTTTCATTTTCATTAAAGCTGTTGTAGTTTCCTTTTCTAATTGCAAAGTCTCTCTCCCCTATTCCCTTTCTCTTCCCCTTTGGGGAGGGAGGGGGGATAACAGTGAGCGTCTGTTATAGGTCTGGCAGGCTGCCCTGACCCTAAACAGTGACAATAGACACTAGTCTATTTAAGTTTCATAAGTATGGATGGATTTTAGCAGACAGGTGTCTGATTCCAACTCACCCCTCCAGACCCTTTAATGCATCTGCTAATTTTTGAGATACGTTTTTAGTATGTATTATTTACTTGATTTCATCATTAGTCTCTAATGAAGGTTTTTTTTAAAAAAAAAATTAAAATCCTCCAAATAAAAGATTATGAAGAAACAAGAAGACAATATGGATTTCAATAGTCCTGTAGCTAATCAACGTAGGATCATGTATATTCTTGCAATGCAGGTGGCTATGCTTTTCTTCTTCATGGTTGTATTTCTAATGAACTCAGCACTCACCCCTTTAAGCAATTAAACTGAAGGACCAGGTTGTGAGGCTTCTTCCTCTTTCAATGAATGCAGCAAGAACATGTTGGCTACAGACTGCTTTGTATTTTGAATATCTGTGTGCTCTGTTTACTATCTCCTATCTCCTCAATTATCAGCTGAGTGTGTTTTCTGGGGCTTCAGGATACAGTTGAAAGCTCTGTGCTGTAGTTTTCTATGGCAGCTTGTGCTTAAGGGTTGAATTCTTTCTGTTATACTTGGAGCATGAAGTACACTTTCTTACACAAGATGATCATCCTTTCAAAGAAAATTATTTTTAACATATTTTGTGAATGTGCTGCAAGTGATTTGGCTGGAAGGGTTCCTTTCTTTACCCACAAGGGTCCTTTTCTGTATTTTGTGTGTGATTTCCTTTAATTGATGATAAAGCAATTAATTTATAATACTTCTGCCTGCGTTGAGAGGAGTATGAGCTATACAGCAATATTTAACTCAAATGATATTTTCCCATAACTACTCATGTAATAAGACACTTTTGCCCCCTTTAAGACCCTGGGTATTACACACTTTTGATAAGCATTACATGTTTCAAAAGACTCTTAATTCTTCTTTCTTTGCTGAAGAAATTGGCTATTTTCAGTAGCATGCAGTAAAAGTCAGATATCTTTCAACCATTTTGGAGACTTCTTATATGTGAATTACTATATCTTGTTGGTTTTTGGGGTTGCTTTTTTTTATTATTATTATAATATTTTGGTTTTATTTTCAAGATGATATTCTAAAAGAAAAAGAAGAGAAAACAGGTTTTATAGCCACACTCTATAGAATTGGCTATGGATGAAAACAACAGGGTAATTTTTATAAGAGAATATAGAATATATATGGAATTATATGGCTATTATAGGGATACATGTTCCTAGAGCTGCAAGTGCAATGCAGTACAGAAATATGTCACTATATTTATGTAAGACTGGATAAGAACATTAAAATTTTGTGGAGATGGTTGCATCAGGGAAGAAAGAAGGGGTTATTCACTGTGGCAGTTGAATTCTAGTCTTTCAAGGCAGAGAAGGGGGGAAAGGAGAACAGCTGACCTTAGGGCTAAGAACTGTTTCAGACTTACAGAAATTCAGTGGCCTTAGACAGTTTACAACTTCTAGCCAAGTTGGAAACAGACCCGAGGGTCTTGTGCTCAATCTTAAAGACTTTAATGAGGCACATGTCAGGATTGTTATCTGCAGAAACTGTTTTTCAAATAATTTGGCACTGCTGCAAGTTTTCAGAAATTTTGATTCTATCTTTGCAACTTTCCCTTTTGGGATACTTCATATTTTTTTCCTTCCCAAAGATTTTCTTTAAAGGATGGAAGACACAGGCCAAGTCACAGATTAGAAGAACTGTTGCTTTGTACAGGTGCTTCTTTACTTTAAAGGACAGTAGCTCTCAGAGCAGTGAATGAACAATGCAAAGCATAATATTCAGTATGAAGGCTCTGCAGATAATTTTAGAAAAAATGAAATCTTCTCGAAGGAAGTGAATTAAAATTACATGAAAGAGGGAGAGATTTATATAGGATGTTTCCAGCTATATGTCTTATTTTGAGTGGTGATGTTGTGTTGCCATTTTAGTTTCTACTATTTCATTAATACTGTAGAGCTGAACACAGCTCAGACCTGCAGTGTTGGTTTGAAATCTTTGTTCATGCAAACTAACTCGGGCTCATGTAAAAGAATCTTTCACTTCAACAATAGATGTTTATAAATCTTTTATTACCAGTATCCTTTCTTTGGTCAATACCATTACAATTACAGAAAATAGTAGTTGAAAGGAGATTTAGCTTCTGATTTTTTTGTCTGTTGCTAAGCATCGGGGTCTGCTAGTGAGTGCTGTTTAAATCTGTGGGCTATTGTAGATCTTAGATAATAATACTAATTGTCCCCATTAATATTTAAATGAGGGAGCAATTAAGGGCCCTGCTTCTTAGTAATTGTGAAAAGAATAAAAGTTATTGCTCAAAGCACAGATAAATTACACTTCTAGGCTTTTGTTCTTTACATTAGAAATTTCCTTTAAGACACTGCAAATGCAAGGGCTCTGCTTTTGACTGCATTGCAAATGTGGCAGAAGCAATTGCTAACAGCACGCAATTACTAGGAAAAAGTAAAGAGAGAAGTTCCTCTGGAGTTAAACTTTAGCTGAAAAGGTAAGTTTGGAAACTGAGCAAACAGGAACTGTCCTCTTTTCTTCAGGAAAACAGGACTTGGTTTATGTTCTCCATAAACAGGGTTACAGTAACTCAATACTTCACTCAATACCTTCTAACTTTATTTTTCTTGTCCTGAGGTAAACTCCATACTAGTTCAATAGAAGGGCCTTGAGGCAATGTGGTTAAATATGTATTTTTCATTTTTACTGTGGCTTAGTAGTTTTCTTTATTAGGGGAAAACCTGGTGTTTGGGAGACAACTCGGGTGAGCAAAGCTTCTCTGTTGGGATCCATAGACAAAGAAATCATTTTGAACTCATCTCTTTCTGTTTTCTTCAATTGCTTCACTTGTCTAATCTGTCCTTCCCCAGATATTGGGGCTCTGTTCCTTACAAGTCAAACAATTGACATGGATCACCTGGTCAGCTTTCTTTGTGTTTGCAGAAGTAAAAGTTAAAAGGACTGAAATGGGAATGTGGTGATTCTAGACTGGGAAAGAAACTCTGACCACATGCACATGTTACCAAAAATCAGAATCATTGCTGGAGCATCAGCTATAATGTGTTGCTCCAGCAGTGTGCTGCTCTCTACCAGACACAGTTATCAAGACAGATCAGTAGCTCTGCTTATAGCTCTGAGTAGAAAGTGGTATTTTTCTCTAGAGGTGCAATTTTATTGGGTGATTATCATCAGCCTAAACTACTAAGAAATATTTGATGATCATATCGGCCTAAACTACTAAACAGAATTTGATTGATTTAAGTGCAAAATGTCCAGTGGCAAAAAGCAGAAAAGAGATACTTGGTTCCAATAAATTATCTTTCAAGGACTGTCATTAGGAAGAATCTACAGTATGGATTTATTTTCTTTTTCTATTCCCTGGATTTATTTTCTTTATGAAGCCATTGTGTCAAGAGAGGTTTTGATTAGATATTAGGAATAAATTATTTACTGAAAGAGTGGTTAGACACAGGAACAGACTGCCCAGGGAGGTGGTGGAGTCATCATCCCTGGAACTGTTTAAAAAAGGAGTAGACGTAGCACTTGGGGCTATGGTCTAGTGGATAGAGTGATGTTAGGATGAAGGTTGGACTTGATGATCCTAGAGGTCCTTTCCAACCTAAAAGAAAATAGAATAAATAAATAAATAAATAAAGGGCTCATGCAAATGAGCACCACCTCTCTACACTTCCTATGGAAACTGGGGATGGCACTGTGGAATCAGGGGATGCTGCCCATAGCCCAAGGGTATATTGAAATATTGACCAGCGCAGGAAGAGCCTCTGCCAGGGGCTTGTAACTATTCGCCCCCCTCATCATTCCCTGAGCAGGGGGAGACTATCCCATTTTTGAAAATTGTTTCAAAGGAAGCAAGTCATATTGTAATCAGTGAAATCTTTATATTGCCCTCTGTGGGAAGAAGTTTGGCCTACTACAGCCTATAACTGTTAACATCCATCCTGCCCAGCTAAATACTTCATTCTACTCTTGAAATTAAGAACAAAATTTTAAAAATGCCATTTGAGTACCCTTCCTTTTTAACTATATGAATTATGTGAAAATTGATACACTTTAAAGCTGCTTAATGACAAAGTGAATATAATTAAATTATGACAACTACTCCTCACATAAACAGGTTTATTAAAATTCCAATTACTGTGACTTTTTTTTTTTTTTTTACACCCAGTGTGCTTCAGTGTTTTCTTCCCTTATGGAACAAGAGCACATGCTTTGTGGATCTTCTAACACTAACCAGATTGTGTGCTAATTAAAGTCTGAATCAAAGCTGAAATAATTTCAATGCCTCGTTTCTGCTGGAAGATGACCACTTCCTTTTCCTCTTACTTGTGGCTTCCCATGATTCACATGCATCCAATATAAAGGATCATGGTTCCCTTCTGTTGGAATACCACAGATGTGATGGTGCTTTTTCAGCTTTGTAAAATAAAATTTCATGAAAATCAATAAAGTAACAGTGCAGTAAAATTGACGTGTTCTGTGAAAAATCCTTTCCTAAAAAAGATAAAACAGAATCATAACATTTGGGCTATTGACTAACATTTGCAAAGGCTTGGATTTATTTACAGTCCTTTCCTGTGACTTTCAAGCAAGTCTGAAATGTCACAACAATTATATAATCTTTTTAGGAAAGGTGATTTTTCTCTATGATACTAAGATACTGAAGTATTACCAAATTAACTCTTTTCAAAAAAAAAAAAAAAAAGAAAAGAAACATTGGCAAGTAGAATGATGGTGAGTTAGTTCTGAAGGTGAGTTAGTTCTGAATAAGTCTTTGGGTTTTTTGAGTAATAAATAGGCTTATTTATGGATTAATTGATAATATAAGAATTTTAAACACCAAAAAAAAAAGCTGCTATATGGGAGAACTAAATTCCCTAATTGGGAAACAAACAAACAAACATAGAAATAATGAATGGTATTCTGCCGTTTGTTCTACTTTTCTTAAGTGTAAATGTTAGGTTACAGATGGTATTTCACAACTACATTTTCAACAGTATTAACTTTTTGTGTCCCTGCCTGTAATACCCTATATTAATCCACAAGATAATGTTTATTGCACTTTCTTAATTATTGCTACTAACCCACTGAAGTTTTGAGAAATCAGAGTCTATTGATAGAGTTGTCTTCAAAAAATGAAACAGAAAGACTTTCTGAACTAAGTATTTCCAGAAATATTTGGAATTCTGGATTTTGAGTTGACTGTAGGTACCCATATGTCTGATTCAGCTATGTAAATTCTGTGACTTGATGGAATGAAAGTGGTGATCTTCAGATGGTGTTTGGTTTAGTGTAAGTGGACAAATGGCTTCTGATGAGGGAAGTAAGAATCTGCAGACTGATAACTAGTTAGTAAGCAACTTGAAATGTAACAAGGTATCTAAGTAAAAACACTTCTATTTGTGTAAATTCTAAAGCAGGTGGTGTTTCTCCCCTCAGGAAGAAACATGCCCAGAAGTAAATGTGGCTGTCTAACAACAGGGAGAGGTGAGGCAGTTGACTATTTGTGTCATATACTTTTTCCAGGTAAAAATGGAACCAGACAGGAAAAGTGCTTTTAAAATAAGCATTAGCTTAAATCGGAATGTGGCATGCTGGAGAATTGAGACCTGGGTAATGAAAGGAGTCGCAAGAATGACAGCCACTAAGAAACTCCGGGCACAGCTTTGAAGAGGTCTGGCCTGGACTTTGTAATTGATAAGGAGACAAGGAATATGAGCATTTGGGATATTTGGGGAGACAGAGGAGATGCAAGACTGCAAAAATTAAGAAATCCTTAGGAGAAGGGGACCAGAGAGGAACAAAGTGGAGGGGAGTACATAGGAGGGGGTATAAAAAGGGCGGGTAATATATAAAGAGTTGATAGTCCATGCTCCTCTCTGGCCAAGAGCTGTGTTGGTCACTGCTGTCTGACCTATTTTATTAAATCCTTTCTGATCTCAGTGTAATATCACTCACTGTCCTGTCTGTTAGTGCTGTAAAGACTGGATACCAGCTACTGTGGGGACCAACACAGGTGGATTTGGGACCAGCAGCTGGAGTCAGACTGAAGGTACTAATAGGCCTGGTCCTGCTCAGCTGGAGCAGCTGAGGGTCCCAATGCCAGCCATTGGTGTGGGAGGGACTACAGAATGGGAGGTCTGGTGGTAGCTACTGGAGGGGCTGGGATGTTCATGGTTTTCCCATATCTGGTGTGTGTGTGTATAGCTTGGTAGCAAATGCTAGGTTGGACTACCTGGTGAGCAGGAGGCCCTAGGGTAGCTATATCAGGTGGGCAGAGGATCACAGGATGTCAGGGGTTGGAAGGGACCTAGGAGACCTTCAAGTCCAACCCCCCTGCCAGAGCAGGACCATACAATCCAGCACAGGTCACACAGGAACGCAGCCAGGTGGGTCTTGAAAATCTCCAGAGAAGGAGACTCCACAACCTC
>JANHGN010021322.1:0-37374 GCA_024605025.1 Megaceryle maxima | reverse complement strand
AAGGTCTCCCCTGAGCCTCCTTCTCTCCAGGCTCAACAAGCCCAGGTCCCTCAGCTGCTCCTCACCCCCCTTGTGCTTCAGGCCCTTCCCCAGCTCCGTTGCCCTTCTCTGGCCACGCTCCAGCCCCTCAAGGTGCTTCTGAGAGTGAGGGGCCCAACACTGACCCCAGGATCCGAGGGGGGCCTCCCCAGGGCAGGGGCACGATCCCTGCAGAGGCAGAAACCCCCCCAGGGCCCCGCCCGCTCCCCTCGCGCCGCCCCTCCCCAGACAGCTCCTCCCAGAACGCCCTGCGTCGCCTCGGAGCCTTTCATGAATATTCAAATCACCCCGCTGCTCACACCTGTGATTGGCTGTGACCGTTCAAATGCAGCCACACCTCCCTTCACGAGGCGGAGCCGTTATCGGCCGTTGGCGCGGGGGCGGGAAAGGCGGTGCGGAAGTGTCGCAATGCGCATGCGCCATTCCGGCGCACGCCCGTGACGCCAGCGCGTCCTCTTGTTGCCGTAACAACGCTCCCCCCACGCCCGTCCTGGTTTTATCCAATCAGAGCCCACTCTGCTCGCTTGGCCCAATGGAGCGGCGATATGTTAATAAAGGGGCGGGGAGAAAGAGGGGTCACGCCGGTCGGTTTGGCCAATCAGAAGGCAGGAAAGGGCAGGGGTCCGCTCCCCTCAGCCACCGCCCCTGGGCCTCGCCTCGGTTCGCTACCGCAGCGGGGCCCGGCCCGGCCCGGCCCGACCTGGCCTGGTCCGGCCGGTGCCGCCGAGTAGGCCGGGGAGTGGTCCCGAGCTGCCCGCGCTCCACGGTGCCCCGGCCCTGCTGAGGGCGGTGCTGGGGGGGTGGCGGCCGCTGGCGTTGAGTTAATGCCCAGCCCCGTGTGACCAGCGCAAAGGTGAAACCTCGGGGAGAAAAAGTGCCTCGAAAGTTTCGCTGTAGCCGCGGGCGCGTCTGTTTGGTTGTCGAGTCTGCGCCTGGCAGGAGGATGGAGCATTGGGAAGCCGCTTCTGGTGCCCCTTGAATGGGGAAACCAAAATAAGTGTGGTGTAGTCGCTTCCTAAAGGACCAGTAGATTTACAGGTGCGCAGGGGGTCACGGCGTTATTTAACGTACCGCCGGAGTCGTTAGAAATCAAAAGCTTTAGTGTTGCTGCGTCTTGTTTTGCACAAAGTTTGGCAGCTTGTCTCAGAATCGCCCCCCCCCGCCGGATGCAGTTGGCTTCGGACATGTGCTCCCAGTCATTAGAGTATTTCTTTATTGGCCCCAGTGTCCCCTGTTGTTCTGACACTTGCTCTTTGCGAGCGTGTGCTATCCCTAATGTTTAATCTCGCTGAAATACTAGCTTGTGATCGTTACACATATTTCTCTCCTAATGACTGAAGTTAGGCAAGCAGTCAAAAACTTAATATGTCTGGGAGCTCTTGCCAGTATTTTCTGGATTCGTGCCTTGAGAGGAGAACATGAAGAAGGACTGTAAATGGCTCTGTTCCCAGCCCAAATAAAGCATTATTCAGAGCTGTATTCCAGGAATCTTTGTTTTTCACCACTCGTCAGAAATATCAATGGGCCTGTTGTAGCAGTTACTGCAGGCTAGTACGAAGCTTCTGCAGCAGGAAGAGATTGTTTTGTCTGTAGTCATTTATGACTAATCGCCTGGATTGTTATCTAAAGCAGGCGGTTTGTAAATGATACATCCACAGTGAGCTGAAGCAATCCACCTTGACTGCCCGGGCCTGCCTGAATGGTGATTCTACATCTGCCCCTGAGTCTGGACAGAGAACTGGAGATTACAGATCTTCGTTCTCTTCAAATCTCTTCCGCTCTGCGATGCAGTGTGTGGGGCACGGGTAGGGCTTTGGGGGAGCACGAGGTGGGGAGGGGTGAGCGGCGTGCTGGGAAGACTGTAGCATCTCAACAGATCACCGGCTAGTTATGAGCTGTTGGTGAGGCTACCTGCATACGTTAAGCCCTTTATCGGTTTATTTCAGTCAAAAAGGTGAAGATCAAAACATTTGGTTGTGGCTCCCTTTCCCTCTGCACTTCTTTCCTCAGCAAATTAACCCGTTCCCTGGGAGGAGTGAGATCTGCAGGAACTGCTGGCTGAGAACATGAGCAGAGCGACGAAGCTCTTCCCAAAAGAATTCAGCTTTGTTCCCAGTGTTTTCCTGCAAAGTCAACCCTCACTAAACCCTGACTTTCTTCTTGGCACAGTTATTTGTTTGGCTATCAGATGTATATTCTGTCATTTGCACGTCACTAACTTCCAGCACATGAGAAGCCTCTTCTGAATATTAGGCAAAGATTAATATGCTGCACTACAGGCAGTCAAATAATTTTCTTTCTTCAAAATCACTACTGGAAAATAAATAAGGAAAAAGTTAAGAAATTGGCACTAAAAACATTTTTTAAGGTCAGAGGAGTGAAGGGAAGTTATCCCCCTTCTTTAACCTTACAATGTTCTTATGGCCCGATTTGCTGTTACAGTTACACTGGACTCTGGCTGTCAGGGCAGGGGCATCTTCATCACTAAACCTGAGGAGGCCATAAAACCCGTGTGGGACCTGCTCTGCCAGCCCCACAACTCAAGGGTAATCCCTCTCTTCCGTGTTCCAAGATCGCTGCTTTGTCACCGAGCACCCACCGGTCACTTCCTTCAGATTCATCGCTCTCGGAACAATTTGTCGCTAACAAAAGAAAAATTACTATTTTACAAGTTATTCTGACAACTCTTGTTCAGAAATGCTTTTTTACTTTTTGGGTGGAATTGCCTTGAAAAGAATTGAGGGCATTCAGGACAGATGACCAATCCAGGAAAACTCCAGCGGACGCGAACGTGCTGCAGCGCAGACCCAACCTGCAGTCTGATCTGCGCTGGGGGGTCATACACCCCAGTAAGAGACATTTCCAGTATCTTTCCCCCCTCAGCACCAGGCTGGACTGTGGTAACAGCACATCTGGCATAGGAAGGAGTTCAGCAGGAACATCAGCCAGGCTTAGCACCTGTGCCATAGCAATCGGTGAGATCCCAGTGGTGTTCAAGTGTTCCAAGCAAGTTTAGAAGCAAATTGGCTTCACATTCTTCTTCCCGGACTTTTATCTTGGTAGATTCAGTTTTGATCTGGTGCTGGTGACATCTTGTGACCCCCCAGGATATGTGTCTATAGTGATGGCCTTACACATTTTGCTACTTCAGCATCCTCTGCCCTTTTGCTTGCTAAGTAAACAAGCCTATTAGCAGAAGTTAATGACAGTTCAATACAGAGCAGCCGGAGATACAGAGAAATCGTAACAGTTTGACTGTCCGAAACATTTTCTCATGAGAATCTCTAAGCACTTCATAAACACTAGTAATTCATCTTCACAGGTTCGGAGTGTCATCAGGAAAATTATGCATGAAATATATGAGCAGATTCTGTAGCAGAATACAGCATGTGTTCTATTATCCGGATCAGTACCGCATACAAGTTTTGGCACAGTTAGTGCTTCTATAAATACACACCTAATTAACTTTCTGTATTATTCTGGTACTATTTTTCATGAAGCATTATTGTGGGAAAAAAAAAAAAAAAAAGAAGAAAAAAAAGGAGAAAGTTCTAAGAAAACAAAATCTTGGGAGGAATAAAGGTCCGAAGTGCCAAGATATTTTTGTTTTGCTTTATGAAAAGAAGTCATGGCTTAGCTGATGGCTGGAGAAAGGTTCTGGTGTGTGGTTCTGGGTCATTCCAGCACAGAATTAGCTCTTCTAATAAGTGGTTGTAGAATGGGGCCTGACTGAGAAAGAGGGTTATCTTCCATTGAAACTGCTGATTTCTCAGAAGTGATGGAATTGGAATGCTGATGAGATTGCCGTGAAGTGAAATTGAAACTGTTGAGCCTCATTTATTGGGTTCTTTAGAGTAATGGGATCAGTATAGGGCTGATCATATTTAGTGCCATTAAATCTTCTGTGCTTAATTAAGATGCTTTGTACATTATGCAGTGTGACCAGGATCATGTAGAGAAGAAGGGAGGAGGCTAATACCTTTCTAACCCTGCATCTTGTTCATTCATTTACAGGATAATGTATGCATGCATCTGACAAATTATTCCATTAACAAGAACGGAGTTAATTCTGCCAGAGAAAAAGACACTGGTAGTAGGAGGTAAAAAGGAGAGAACACTTCTAAGCTACTCCCAGAGGGGGTGGTGTTTACCTTTTCTTGTACATCTTCATACACTTGACATAAGACTTGAAAGCATCTCTCTGTCCTTCCCCACTGCTTTTTTATGCTGTTGCATAAACCAAGTGAAGAAGCTCAGATGAGTAACAGGATCAGACACCAAAACTGGGAAGAAAACTCCACAGAGGGGAGTTTGTCCTCCAGCTCCACCACATACCTTGGATTTGTTTCCAAATTTGTTTGTCTAGAGATTAAATGCTTGCCTGCCTTTCCTAGACACACTGGCTTGTCTAATAACATCGCCACTCTCCAGACTTGCCCTGTAACCTTTGCTGTAACAATTCTGCCCTATCTGTTACTTTCCTCAGCTGTGATGGGCAGTTTTATATTAGTTTACCTGGACATACCATTTTTTTTTCCAAGCATTTCTCTTGCAGGGTTGTTTCTGTGTTCGTTCTTTGTACGTAAATCTGCTGCAGGGCTGAGCAAGGCATAACTCTTGTGAGATCATCTGTGACTCTACATCCTGACATTTTGCTTCCTAAATCCCTTCCTAACTCCGTGATGGTTTGGGCCAGAGAAGTTTCCAGGCACAACCGCAGTTATGATGATGTAAAGAGGCTCTACACACAGCGAGCTATTGCAGTAGGAGGGTAGAAAAACACCGGTGCCGTTACACTTGTGTTTGTTATCAAAGTTTCCAATACTCCGCCCATTCCAGGACACTCCACTTTTAATAGCTGCATGTGGAAATGTGGCTCTGATACCAGCCAGACGTGGCTGCACGTAGCAGATGTTATTGTTACAATAGGGATAACAGCACCTGCTGTTCTGAAGCACAGCTATCGTCACACCTCCTCCCCCAGTTACACCAGGGTAGTGCTCACTTGGAAATGCACGGGTTAATATTCTCTCGGATCACAAACCCAAGCCCCAGTTGCTTGAGGAGTCTGAGAAGTCTCCCCTTCATCCTGCAACAAGATCATGTATTAACTAATCTGGGGTGGGGATTTTTGCTGCTATCACCACTCTCTTTCCCACCCCAGTTTGGGACTGGTATGGCTCTCTGCAGATCCCCGCAGCCGGCTGGCGGGTGGGCGGCCGGCAGAGGGGGATCGACTACACCGAATCGGTGGGAAAACGGGGCTTGTGCTCCTGGAAACAGGGAAAGCCTCGCCTGCCCGCGGGAGGCCTCACCTTTGCGGGCAGCTACACCCCAGCTGTCTGCAGCCAGAAATCCTGCAGAGTTATCCCGTACCCTCAGTGGAGGGTACTCGGTAACAGAGGGCAGGCTGTGGTCCTCGGGGCACAGCAAGTTAGTGCCAGCTCATACCAGACTGACATCAGCTCTGCGTTCGACCTGAGGCCATCATTTCAGACCGAGTGTGGTACTTGTTTCTCTCATTGCAGTATGTAAAAGACAGCTGCCACCGTTGTACCAAGAACAGGCTGGGTAAGAAGCTGGTTTTTTCCGGCTTAGGTGACTCGTTCCTTGTTGAAAGCAGCAGCAGATCTCCAGACTTTCTGTTACCCCTGCCCTTAGATGCTGGGATCCTGTGCATCCCCTGCCCTCCACACATCCCCTGCCTTTGCTCGGCACAATTCTGTCACCCCTAAGCTGTATTTAATTTCCTAACACCCCACGTATGGTGTCGTAGGTGGCCATCAAGCTGTGGGAATTCAGTTTATGTGTAGTTTGAGGCAGGCACTTTTGGAACCCCTCATGAAGTGTTACCTGAGCGATTTTGAGGGATTTTTAGGAAGGGTTTTCAATCAGTTGTATCTTACCAGTCCTAGTAATAAAGGACCAGACATGGAGCCCAGACTGTGGGCTCTGCTTTCTGCTTCAACAGTTCCACGCAGAGGGACAGTCTGGGCTCACAGCTTCTCCTGTAGCATTTCCTGGAGCCACGAAATACAACCACAGTTCTACTCTAGGCAAATATGGGTGCTTGAGCTGACACCTAGGACGTGGTACAGACCCATCCCCCAGCTCAGATATGCTGAAGGATGTTGTCTCCAGTGCTCCAGACTGGGTATGACTTCTATCAAATGACAAGACTGGGAGCCACTGGATGGCTACAGCTCCAGTGCGGACCCAAGAGATGGTGCAGGGTGTGGTCAGAGAGTCAGATCAGCCAGCAGAAATTACTCAGAGGGCTATATTCATGGTATTTTTATGGGTTTTTTCCTAATTCCAGTTCTCTGTAACCTTGATCTCCTTAGTAAGAAAATATTAAGTAGCTTGTGGCAGCAGCATACTGGTTATTTGACGCACAGAATAACATCGTCTGTCCCAAGTTACAGTGGAAGCTGTAAATAAATTTGAGGATAAAGGAAGAGGAGGAGGAGAAACTAGATGGTGGAATCTGTCCTAGAACTATCACCTTCCAGAAGTGTTCTGCAAAGAGCAGGTGCTGGCCAGCCAGGAGTGAGCTGCATTCAGTGAAAAATGGTGCATTTCAGTGAGCCCCATCACTTGCTAGGTTTGACTTCACCCTGTAGTAAGGGGAGAAGTGAGTTACTCAGCAGGTGATTTTTCTTCCTCTGACTCAGCATCGTATCCTCGGCATGCCATTTATAGATGTTAAGGCAAAGCATCAGAAGAGCAAAAGATTCCCGATTTTAATTTTAAAGTGATGTAGGAATGAAGGATTGACCACCGCTAAGAGGAGAACCGGTTGGCTTTGTGTGCTAGGTGATTAATCAGCAATATTCAGCGTATGGTGACTGTCTCAGAAATGATGCATTGACTCGATAGAAGTTCTATTTAGAAGGGAAAACCTTGACAAGGAAGGTCCTCCCTTCTGCTGCCTTCGCTTTGACCGTCAGGTCGTTACTGGAGACAGTACAGCACAAATATACTGCCAGGCAGAGGATTTTCAGGGTCTCGTTTGCAAGTTGGTCAGTTCCCTGCGTGCAGGTTTGTAGCACAGAGCAGCGAGCTCATTTGGGAATGACCTTGTGAGGCAATATCTGAGCTATGTTTAATTTCCTTGGCTGAGAACTGACACTGCACACTCTGCCTTAGCCATGCCACTTCCAGAAGCTGAGCTAGGTTGTATAAACTTTCAGCCTGTAGCGTGGACACACCATTAATTATTGTATTTCCTTCCTTATGGGGCTTGAGCAAGCCTCACTTCCCAACATTTTTATCTCCCCCAAATCAGAGAGATCCTCTCTCCTGCAGATGATACTGTTCATTGGGAACTGAAAGAACCATTTTGTTGGGTTTGGGTTTTTTACTTAAACGTGCTCTTTGGCATTTGCTTCCCTCTTCCCAGCTTTGCTAGCACGCAACATCTATCAATAGATAACCGGTGAAATCTGCCTTTAAAAAAAGAAATGTCAGGAGTTTATGGGCGTCCTGACATGAAACTGGTGTGCTGGAACTTGATGTATATATGCTTGCTATGATGGTAGCTGATTGCTGCCAGCTCTTGTTTTCCTCAATGCCACAGTGGTGTCTGGTCTAAGTGGAATACGGTTCGTGAGGAGAAGTTCTCTGTGCTGAACGTTCAGCTGAAGAGCCGAGTGCTTGCACCGCATCCCGAACATTTTCTGTTCGCAAGGCCAGATATGTTTAAACCAAACCTGTACGTTTATGACTCTTCCTAAGACCGTAGAGAGTATAAAAATAAATACATCCATGTGGTGTAGCAGAGTCCCACTTCTCAGGCTCATGAAGAGCACAGGGTGGAGGAGGCCGAAATGAGGAACACCGACCGTGATCCTGTAAGTCTGGGGGTTTGGCCGGGCTTGTTGTTTATATTGCTCCACTGAGAGTCATTCATTTTTCACTTAACCCTGTTAAGAGAGCACTCAGCCACTCACGGCTCTGCCCTTGCTTGGCTTACTTTTCATCTGATTATAGGCAAAAAGACCTCATGTGTATGACAAATTACTTCGTTGTATAAGGTGATTTCTTTTTCAAGCTCAGCTTCAGAAGATGTGCCTTTATTTACTGCATATTAACAAAACTGTAGATAAGGAAGCACTGCCCCCATCCAAAGCACTCACACCTTCCTTGATAAAAGGATTTGAAGCTATTGCTTCATGTTTCCTTTGGCAGAAGCAGATCAAATATAACGCAGTGCCTCATTCTGCCTGATCATCATCCTTGTGTCCCGAGCCTCCTGCTGTTCATTGGGCCAGTTCGGTGCTCAGCACTCACACAGTGAACTTCACCTCTGCAATTAGGTTAGAAAAATGCTGTTGTCTGCTTGTGATTTTGAACAAAAGCACTTTCCAGGTCTGCTGCAGAGGTAGCTAAAGCTGCTGTTCAATTGTTTTCTGTTTGATTCTTTTAGCTCTCAGCAGGCAGTCTCTGAGAACAGGAAACAAAATGAAAAGGTAACGAGTGTCTCATCCTCACCTTTTTTTTTTTAGCTCATTTTTTAACAGTAGCCAATTTTGTAACACAGCCTGAGCTGATGCTCTGCATTTCACTGACCTCAGCAATGTTGCACCAAGAGTGAATTTAGTCCCTACCATCAATCTGATACTGAGTCAGCTCCTGATACAAGCTATTTAAGCCTAGAGAGACAGATGTGTCTGTGTTAAGGAAGATAATTTCAATGCAGGACCATCAATAAAATATTAATCTTTTCATATATTTTAATAGAAGTTTTGGTAGAAATTAAGCTGTTCCAATGTAAAAATACAGTCAGTGGAAACGACCACATATACGACATGCAGTTAATCAGGTCACTGTGAGAAGCCTTGCTCTGACCAGCTCAGGGTTGACAGTGAACCTTCATGATGCTCTGGGATACATTCAGGCCATCTGTCACCTCCTACCTTTTAGTTCTGGAAAAGTAGATTCCATGGAGCTGTTATTTTTTCTAAGTCATTTATTTCAGTATCTCAATAAAAGAGGATCTGTGTCTACAAAAGAAAGTTTCTGAGCTGTGCAGTTCTTCATTTTCTTGTGTCATTGTGGAAGAAGAAAAAGGATGCAGAATTCTTTCCATTTTTTTTTTGGTTTAATATCGATATCATTTTAGGTATTAAGGCATTAAACATAGTCAGGACACAGCAAAACAAAGCAACTGGTTTCAGAAGAAATGGATTTTTGAAACTTCTTCAGTGTGTTGTGCGCAGCCCCGACCAGTGAGTTAGGACAGGATGGGATACCCTTGGGAACAACTGCACTGGGAATGCACTTTTTATTTAAAAGCTTAAATGGAAGCTGGTCGTTTCTGGCTTGCACGTAATTGCTAAATACTTAAAAACCTCTCCCAGGCTGTTACAAAAGTTTAGGCCTTTGAAAGCCTCTAACACACAATCCCACAGATTGTTATTATTCCTGAAAAATCAGATTAATCCAATTAATTGCCAAAATGAGAATTAGACCCCCTTTTAAGACCTGATCAAACGTGACTGTAGCAACAACACCTTTTTAAGTTGTGGGAAAGCAGTCAAGCTCATATTACGAAAAGAATAAGCCACTGTCCACTTGGTCTGGCTGCACAGCACATTTTCAATAAGTTTATGCTCTAACAAGCTGTATCAGTTTCATCTCAGTAGACCTGATGGTTATTGAACAGTGTTCAATGTTCTGGAGGGTGCCAGGCACATAATTGTTTTTACAACACTGTAAAATGAATCAGACTGAAATTAGTGTCACTCAGCAGAATCACTTTCCTTCTCTTTAAATTACTTAATCCGAGGGTTAATCAAAAAGAAAATGAAGTTTTGACACTGCCCTTCAGCTAAGGGCAAGTACCGGTTCAGCTGTCTTCACTGGGAAGAGAGGTTTCACAGTATCTACACTTGCGTGCGTGCCACTGCCCCGCTGCTCTGCCTGGGGGAGGCAGGATGACGGAGCCGACATCTCAGCTCTTCCCGCTTGAAAGTCAGATTGGTAGAAGGAAGCTGATGCCATTTTTTCATCTGCACTCTGGTGAAGTGGGAGCTAGCAAAGAGGAGTTACAGGAAAGGACATTTCTGTGGGGAAAGTCCTCAGAAGAGCAGGCTGGCAGCCTCTGCTGTGAAGCACAGAGACATTCTCACTCCTCCTTCGGTGCCGTTTGAGCTCAGGAGCTGAGGAGGTGGAACAGCTAACGCAGCTAAGCTGCATCATGTACCAATATCAGAAACCAGCTCCTTGATTTCTCTCGTGTAAATTGGCTCCTTGCTGAGATAAACTAAACCTCCTTTGTTCTGCCCACTTTGAATGGTGTGTTTTGGAAGCAATTCCAGTAAATGTCTCTGCCTCGGAGGCTTTCAGGTCTCACTCTATGGGACTATTGCTTCGTTCTGATCATTCACTGTAGCAGGTTTATTATTTTTCACTCCATCATATTTTGCATGCACGCAGGTTTCAGTGGCATTTATTAGTAGTATGTTTTTAGAACAACGTCTGGCTCATGAGTTATATCAATAACAGCTGGGCAAAGTAAGATGATCATGAGCTATAATTATTATATACAGCAATACTGTCAACCGAAGGCTCTGAGAAATTACCTAGGCTAGAGGATATCTGTAGTTTCAATAGTGCATAATCCCTTTGCAACAATACAATTATGCAAAATGAGATTAAAGGGTTTATCTGCATGTGAAAATTGCATCAGTTTCCATTCATATTGCTTTTCAGCCACTGTAGATAATATTCGTCCTCTGATAGCTTCATTTCAAGAGCTAGTGGCACAACAAGCCTTCCATTTTTCCTTCATCCCTGAAAGAATCGGTCCTTTTGGGTTGAGTTTGAGGGCCCCTTCTTTGACAGCTGGTCTGTCGAGGCAAAGTTGCTGATGGCCAGTCCTCTTCCGTCCCCCAAAGGACCATGAGTTGGTTCAGTTTTAACACAGTCCTATCAGAACCATAAGCTGCTGCAGTCCAGCAGAAGCGATGTGGAGAGCCACAGGACTGGGGCAGGGCTCTCAGGGTAGACCCACGTAGCAAGTGGAAATGTGAGTGTAGCAGCGGAAGACAGACCCACCATACCCACCCCAGATTTAGTGCAAGTAACAACAGCAGCAAAACCAGAGTAACAGAGGCTTAACACTGGTCAGGAGCCAAAACATTTGCTCAGCATCTTTCAAGGGCCTGTAATTCCAGCTACCAGCCGGTGTAGGAAGGTGCAAGTCTCTGCTTGTGAGCGTGGAGGAGCTGTGCTTCTCCCAAGGCACATCCCCTCTGTTGGGAACATGTGATTGGGATTTAATTAGTTCCAGTGCGCATGGGATGGCTTCTTTCATTGCAACGTGCATCTGAAGATTTATACTCTAGCAGAGACAGGGAGGGATGTAGCTTATGGAGTGCTCTGACTCTTTTCTGCTAAAGCTACCCTAGATTTCCTTCCCTTTAGAATGGGTACCAACTGTTATGGTCTGAGGAAAATGTCTCCTCGACAAGCAGTAAAAAAGGAGGAGCTCAAGCAAAGAGATGATTAAAGTAAGGCAGCCATGAGGAAATAATATTTACTTCTTAATCTCTTTTCTTAAGCAACAACTGATAGTGTCTCTGCCATGTGTTCAGTAAAGAATGGAAAATATGAAGCCACTGATGGCAATGTCACACCCCCTGCTTTTAACAGTTGGGGCCTGGGTGCAGAAATACATGATTACATTAAATCTCATGGGTGGTAACATTGCTCACAACCACCGAGGACCAGCAAGCAGCATTTATTGGTCCTGGCATTCATAAAAATGATCCGGCACTGCCTGATGTCTTGCGGTACGTGACTAGTCAGCAGGAGAAGTTGTACATAATGACAGTGGAAAGGCAACATTAATTGTGAACCATCTGTCAGACGGGTGCTTGGGAAGTGCTCTGATGTGATGTACGCACTACACAAGGAGAGAGAACCCGTGTCTGCCTCTCCTTCTCAAGAATATAAAATGATGCGAGCACAGGTATTGAAGAATCTGTATTATCTTGGCAATGGGAAGAGGATGACTGGCCAGTTACAGTCTCCTGCTGTGGGGGTGTGCAGGTGTACGCACGTGGTCTCCCTCTTTTGCTATAAAGAAGCTGGTCTGGCCAATGTCGGAAGGACATTCGTTAAAGGGAATGATTGCAAATGGGTTCTGAAGGACTTTCTGGTGTAGCAGTGAAGAGCTCTGGCATTGTGAATCATTTTTTTTCTCCCAATATTATGCTTTGGAAATCTGAGTTATCCCCAACTGCATTGATCAGCAGCAAGGAATGGACTCAAATGAGAAAGAAAAATACAATCTGAGACCACCAAAATGCTCAAGAGAGGACCCCAGGGAGGCTGCGGGATAACAGTGGTAGGGAGTGTCTCAGGTGTGTGCCTGGAGCTGATGGCATCAAACCAACAACTCCTTTGGAAATTAAGGCACTGAGAGTTCCAATATTTAGATTTGTGTGGACACTGTGCAAACTAAAATAAATAAATAAATCGGGATTCTGCAAATGGTGAATTTTTGAGTGAAACCACAATCTGTAGACAACTCCAAACAGGGAATAAACACCCGGCAGGAAGACAAAGAACTGTCTGTGGATAAGAGAAATGTACCTGTCAGTGGCAACAAGGAAAACTAACTGAGTGCTGACAGAAATAAATGGTAGAAGAATGGTCTTGTTAGCATATAGCTTTCCTAACACCGTGCGCGTGTTTTCATTTGTTAATTTATGAATGTGCTGTAACCTGTTTAATATTTTACATCCTGATTGTTTGATAATTAAGAAAGAAAACCGATTCTCCTTGCTGGAGGACAAGAAGCCGTAGAGATCGCCTGATAATTAAGCTGTGAATAGGTATAAATCGAGCTGGGAAAGGTTGCCGAAAAATTCACGATTCCATTAACGCTTCATGAGGACACGAATGATTCAACGGGGAAAGCTTCGACTTTTTCCAAGAAGACCCAAAGGTCTGTCCCCTGTTCACACCCAGGATTCTCAAGGATTTTCTGACCCCACGGGGTAGATTTGCCGGGAAGAACAAAAAGAGAAGAAAATGAAACCGAAATAAACCACAATTGAGCCGTGGAGGTGGTTCCAGATGAGTCGTTCAAAAAAACAAACCACTCCTTAAATTAACGACTATATTGGCACCTTTATGGGCACCTTCAGCTTTGGCTCATTTGTAATAATCCAGGTAATTAAGGTAAAAGGAAGCAGCTGCTTTCGTGCCTGGACGCTCGCTGCTTTTGTCAGCGCAGGAGGGAGGAGAGGAGAGGAGTCGGTTATTTCGGGCACCTTCCCCTCTCCCAGCACATCTTCCCTCCCAGGGAGGGGGGGTGACTGAACCCCCAAGCCCAGTGGGGGCTACCAGAGCTCGGGGGGGGGAGCCTCAAAGTAGGTAGCACCAAAGCGGGAGAGGAAAAAAAAAATCAACCGTTTTCCCAGGACAGCTAAAACCCAGGTAACGCTGGAATATTACAGAGAGGGAGGAAGGAAAAACCTCCTCTCGCGTTTGGGGGGAAACTAGGATAATTCGGACAAACCGGGGACTAAGTGAAGAAAAAAAAAAAAAGAAAGGGAAAAAAAAAAAAAACTTACCTGGGTTTATAATGATTTCCCTGTATTGCAGTGTTACCTCAGCACTTTGTTCGCAGGGTTGTGGGGTGGGTTTTTTGTTGGGTGGCTGTTTGGAGGGGTTTTTTTCATTCTAATTAACTAGGGGAAGGAAGAGAAAGAAACTTTTCAGATCTGCCACATTAACTGCAACGGAGAAAAAATGTGTATTTGAGAATTTAGTATCACAGTGCCTTGGGAGCCCGCAATCCTGCGCTGCCCTCACCGCGTCTTTCCGCACGCTCCTCTGTATGTGGGTACAGGTACTAAATAAAGAGATCGTCGGGGTGATATTTTGTTAATTATTATTACGGTAATACATACAATGCATTAATACGATAATATTTTTCAATGTATTTTATTGCTGTATCAATGTTAACAATGCTAAATGATTGATCTTAAATATTTATTCGTATACTTATAATGTATTGATGAGCACTTAAGTGATTTAAACCTCTCAGGAAAGGTTTCAGAAGGTCAATCGGATCTTGATTATAATCGGAGGGTCTTAATTGCTATATCGCCATGGGCAGAGTGGAAGGCAGCGAGTTTCCCCCCGCGCTGAGGGAAGATCCGAGCTTTGCTCCGTGTCCCGAGCACCGGGAAAAACGGCAAGTGCAGGGAGAGGAATCCGGTGGAACAAAGGGGCTCGGGGGTCTCTGGGCCGGTGTGAGTCGATCCGGTACCAGCTTAAAAAAAGGTATTCGGGGGGGGGGAGTAACAAACCCAAACTTATGGAGATCTGGCCGTAGTAATCGGTCCGGTTGGTTTGCACCACAGCTCTCCTGAGGTGTGATTCTGCACCGCAGCGGCGAGGGGAAAATACAAGGAATTTCCTTACTTTTTAATTTTATTTGGGGAAAACGAGTGAAAAAGGCTCGGGGCATTGATGCTCACGTAGATCCGAGGTCTGAGCCGTACGATGTCCTTGCTGCTCTGCCGTGGTCCTTGTTTAGCAGGAGGACGTTAAGAAGAGGGAATATTAAAGCCTTTGTCCCGCTCGAGGCAATGGGGATGTGGATTCCCGCGCCTCGACTGACTCGATTCAGGAGCTGGATTTTTTTCCTCACGCGTGTAGACGGGGACAGACACCTTTTTTTTTTTTATAACTGCAACTGTGGTCAACTTTTCAGACGCGAATCCTTCAGTCCTAAGGTAGTTATTTGTGTATCGACAAGAATTGCTGCTTCTGCCATGCCGACCCGAGCTCCTGGTCCAGCTCCCCACCGTGTGTGAGGAAACCTGCGGAGTTTTGAGCCATCTCTGAGTGCAAACGTCCTGAACTGCCCGAGAAATCCCCGCTCGCCCCCAGAGCCCATGCGTCAGGGGAGAGGAGCCCAAAACCTCCCTCCGAAGGTGGAAAAAATGTGAGAAAAAGCGACTGCAAACGTCGGACCGGGGTAAGGTGCTCTCTCTGCGGTTTGCTCTTTGGAAAGGGCTGGAATTATATTTCTGCAAAGCAGAATACAAAGCATCCCACCCTGTCCTTCTTGTAAACCAACAATCCTGCCATTGTATTCACGCGTGGGATTGAATGTAGTCTGCCACTTCTTGTAAACAAACAATTCACGCGCCCGTCGACTAAGACTTGATGTTATTTCTTCCACCATTCTGACAAGTAACGTTTGGGCGCTTAATTGATCCACAGCAACGCGTTTTTATTCCCCAGACCAAATTAATTCGGTGTCAGCTGGCTGGTCCTAACAGCCGGGGACGCGTCGCAGGGAAGCTGGGACTGCAGCATTGATAATGTCAGGAAATACCTGGATTTTGGATATAGGTTTCCATTTAAGGCTAAAAAACTGCTGAGGTCCCCAGAGCTCCCGGACCCTCGGAGCCCCTAGAGCCCCCCGAATCCCGGCTGCAGCCCTGGAAGGGAGGTGGGAGGCGGCTGTGTGTCTTCCCCCAGGCCACCTTCTTTCTTCCCTTCCTCCCATCGCCTTCCTCCCCACCCTCCTCCTCCCCGCCGCCCCGGGCGGCTCTGGCCGCCGCCTCTGCAATAAGGAAAGGGTTAGAGGTGGGGGAAAAAGGTGACCTTTGAAACCCCCTTCCCCGCAACCCCCTCCGTCCCCTGGCACCCACCCACATCCGTCGAGAACCCAGGTGCCCTGCGGGCAGTGCCTGGGCGGGCCCGTCGCTCAGGGTCACCCTGGGTGGGGGAGGAAGAGCCCGGGGCACCCACCGGCCTCCCTGCCTTCCCCGGCCCACCCATGGGCTCTGCGGAGAGGAGCGGGGTACAGGCTGCAAACAGCAGAGAACGGTGGGGAGCAGAGAACAGGGAAGTGGATGCTCGGGTTGGGGGGGGGGGAGGAGGAGGGGTTGCTGCCTGCCCAGTCTGATTTACATGGGGGCTTTACACCTCCCCAGCAGAATGAGTGGAGGAGGCAAAGGAAACCAGGGCAGCATCACAGAAGAGTTGCTCTGCAGACCCAGGTTGGCCTCAGACTGTTTCCAGCAGTGCCCATCTCATGTTATTCTCTCAGCCCTTCCTTAGCACTATTCCCACTCCACACTGGGATCTCAAATTGGACTCCGGGGCTGATGGGGGGATGGGAAGGAGGCCCTGCTCTCAACCCTTGAATTAGTGAATAAGTTAAAATGTATAACCACATTAAAATCCACCAGGACTCCTGTCTTTCCCTTCCCCCCACGATACAGCAGCCCAGAGTGCACTGGAGATCTAGACTGGTCCAGGAGTTATGTTCGGTGCCTTTCTGTGCTGTATCCATCTGTCCTTGCTGGGAGTCACCCTACGCCACAGAGCAGTGGTCAGGGGAGGCAGGAGAGACCTCTCCAGACCTGGTCTGGTGCTGGCAATGGCAGTGCTGAGGGCAAAGCAAAGACCATCTCCCAGCAGTTGTAGTAATCTCTTGGCGATTTATTAGTCATAAAGTCTCCCGCTGCTACTTGCTGTGGTCTCTGCTTTGCCTGGGCAATGCTAAGCCCAGCCCTGTGCCTGCCCTTTTAGGCATCACTGATCCACCACCAGGTTCAGGAAGGCAGAAGAAGCCTGAATGAAGCACTTGACCACTTTTTGAATGCACAGGGATCTCTCCCTGCAGTACAGGTGAGAAACACACAGCTCTCAGCTGGAAAAGCAGCAGTGCTGTGCCTCCAGTACCTCTGTGGGACTGTTCCACAGTGTGGCTACCCCGAGGAGGTTCAAACCCCCAGTATTTTTCCTGTTTTGAAGAACCCCAAAGGCCTGGGGAGGTTTTGCCATGAATAACATCATTCCCATTGCAATGGTCACTGCAGACCTGGGGACCTCAGTCAGCATTCTGCTGGCCTGAGCATCTCTGTGCCTAGCCTGGGACTAGGAGCAACCATTGCTCATCTTGCCCTGATTTATGAGCCATCCTACTGAGTGCAGTCAGACTTCCCTGAGCACAGGATGTGAATCACGCCCACCATGTGAGTTAGGGCCTGGTCCTCAGTGGAAATGGCCACATCGCTGGTTCTGTCCAAAAGACAAAGGCCTCGTGTTTGGATATCTGCTGTAGGAAGAAATTTCTGATCTACCAGAGGAACCAGAAGAGAGAGCAATAACTCATTGAGCCCAGCAGAGCTGTGCTGGAGCAGAGGCATGGTCCATCTTATAGATTTGCCTATACATTTATGCTGTGAGGGAAGGTGATTCCTCTGGTCCCCACCTCCAGGCTGCCCCATGCCCAGCAGTGATGTACCTGGTATGGGAGACCTGTGCCTGGCCTGGCTGAGTATGGCCAGATTCACCTCCTGCAGGGCAGATTTTTGAGACCAGTCCTGAAAATCCTCCTGATTCCACCAAAAGTACGTCTCATCTCCAAGCCCTCCATACATGTCCCCATGCGATGTCCCCACACAGGCTGCCTGTGGGACCACCAGCAGCTGAGGGAGCAGCAGGGAAGTGCAGGGGATCCTGACAGCTCCTACCAAATTAAACATCAGAAGCAGAGCTTAAAAGCCAAGCACAAACTCCCCTCTTCTCTCATGACAGCTGAAAGAAATTTCTTTAGCTGTGCAGGAGCTTGGGGAGCACAGGGTGTGTGCAGCGATGGGCGCACGCTACCCCGCTCGGTGCCGGTAGGGAAATGGGCTGCTCCAATGAGGTGGGAGGGATGGGATGCGCTTATACACACGTATAGGGGGTGTGCAGAGATGCACATTTTGCTGCATTTAAAGAAAGAGCATTTGAAGAGCTGGATTGTACATTAAGCCAACAGAAACAGGGACACCCTGCTGTACTTCTGTGGTTGTTTCCAGGTCAAGGGTGTGCAAACATCTCTGTCTGGAGTAGACAGAGACAAAACAAATTTATTATACAATACAGTCGTATTTTCTTTCTCTGCTCCCAGGGAGGAGCATTTCCTTCATAAGCTGCACCCAGACCACATCCCCTCCAGGCTTCTGCTCTGTGGGTAAAGCCATCATGGACCCCCACTACTTGTCTTCCCCTCCCAGAGGCAGAAGCAGGGTCGGGGTTGGTCCACTCCAAGGTTTTGGTCTCCCTGGCTGAGGAGCTCAGGCTGGGGGAGGATGCAGGAGGTGGGAAGGGGGCTTGTAGAGGTGCATTTTCCAAGGGAGCGGGTGGGCTTGGGGCTGGGCTGGGAGTGGGGGGTACTGGTAGCTGTGGCTTCCAGGGAGCAACCATGGTATTTAATTTTCCACTTTGGTCAACAGGAGGGAGAGACCCAAACTGGAGATTTCAGGTTGGACAGCCCAGGAGCAACACACCAGTGGTCTGAGGTGGAGCTCAGCCCTCCTGGCTGAACTAAACGGCAAGGAAGGAGCCTCCAGTAAAGCCTGGGGAGAGGAAAGGAAACCGGGGAGGTGAAAGGACGGTGAGAACCGGGTTAAACAATACACCCTGAGTTTGAAATCACCCCACATTTCACCCCAAAAGGGTGTGTGTGTCAGAAGTGCACTGCAGTGATTGCGGCGCCAGGGCTTCAGCACAGAGTGGGGATAAAAAGAGCAAAGAGAAGTCAGGCCACGCTCTCTGTTCCCATGCCAGCTGATTTGTTCAAAGGATCCACGAGAAATGTGCTATAAAGTCCAGATTCTGGCCCTCCAGGCATTAGGGAGAGAAATATTCGCACCTACATCCCCGGGCTTCCGGGGATGCCTGTGGGGTGGAAAAGGAGGGGCCAGCGGTGAAGGGAGGAAAAAAAAGAAATAAAAGATCAAAATGTTTGCCTTTATTTGATTTTTTTTTTTTTTTCTTCCCAGAAATATTGCCAAAATCAGAAACCAAAGAGCTGGGCTCCCTTCCAGACCCAGAATTCAATTTTCCAACAATTGATTATTTCCAAACGTTAAGTCTTCAAGTAGTTCCAATTTTTTTTTTCCCCCTCTTCAAACTTCTTTGGGCTCTGGGTTGGTTTTGAGGGATTTTTTTCCTTGTATTTTGTAACGGCGGCCTCAAATTCAATTGTTTAAAAAAAAAAATCACAGACTGTTAAAAAGTTATTCCATGGCTTTTGCAGATGCCAGATGGTATAAATATTAAATGGATCCCATCGAGAATATAATAAAATAATAGCTGCAAACTGATAAGTGCACTTGATAATTTTAAGCCAGATCACAGAGAGGAGAGAGGAACTAGTAAAGGAAAACTTTTTTTTTTTTCCTTTAAAATAACCCCCTTCCCTTTGCTTTAGTGTGACCTTAAATATTACACTGAAATTTTTGCCGTAAAGTTGTCGAAGAACGGAAATCTTAATATCATTTTGAAAGCAATTTTAAACTATTTGCACAGCAAAAACCTCCTCGACAATTTCCGAACGTGTTCTAAAGAAGATGAACCGAAGGGAAGCGAGATCTCAAAAGCACGAGGTACGCTGCAATTTCGGAAACCGTTAATGCCTCTAAATAAATCAGCCGAAGTGCAGAGGTTTTTTTAGGGTGAAAAAGCTGAATTCTTTCCCGACGCTGCTCCTGTCGGGGCAGCGGGAGGCGGAGGGGTGGCTGCGGGAGAAGAGATCGCCGGCTGCCTCCCCCCCGCACGGGCCTGTCCCGGGAGTAAACCGGGGTAAAAACGTAAATCGGCCGGTCCGTACCCTCGTCTGTGGGGGTGTCTGTGCGTGCTGGGCTGGCTCGTGGATCCCACTCCTGCCCCCCACCCCCCGCCTTGGATCAAAACAAACCAAAAAAACCCCACCGACAGTTAAAATAAAAGTGACACAGAGTACCCGAAAGTCTGCAGCAAGTCGCTCTGTCCGCGGATCCCCCTCCGGCCTCAGCCCGAGACATCTCGGGAGCTTCTCCCTGTGAACCCGCTGCGGGGACCGAGCTGTGCCCGTGACCGTGGGGCCTCCGTGGGGCGGCGGGGCCGGGGCTTCCCCGACGGCCGCCACAGCGAAGCCCAGAAGTCAACAGGCCCTTAACTTTCAACTTGGCCTTGACCTCCGGATTAAGCCCGACCTTTCTGTGAAGGAAGCAGCGCGAGACGCGGGGGAGCTGCGGCCCCGCCGGCAAACACCCGCCCGCCCGTCGCGGCCGCTGTGCCCCAGCGTCCCGGTTATGGGCTGGTTCAAAGCAAATGGGGAGAGAGTAGGAGCGAGGGAGAATAAAAAAGGCATCAAAGAAGGAGTGCAGTCGTTAAACTACGGAAAAGGAAGAAAGAAGCTTTGAAATCGGAAAGGTGAAGGCTAAAAACACTGGGAATTTTTTTTTTTTTTTCTCCCCCTCCAGAAAAAGAAAATCATCCGTCTCGGTGAGCCTCCAGAATTTTTAGCGGACGAGAAGGGCCGCAGCTTCGCCATGAGGTTTATTTTTTCCCTGGGCTAGAGGCCGGGGTGCGGGAGCGGATCTCGCCGAGACATCCCGGGGCGAAGCCCCTGCAGATGCAGGAGCTGGAAGGAGCGGTGTTTTGCGGGGCGATGACGAGCTGCCCTTAGGAGTGAAACGGGACTTTTCCCCGCCTGAGCGAGCTTTGCAATCATCACTTCTAACCCCTATTTTCTATCGGGATCTCTGTCCCTATGTGTCAAACCTCCTCATGGCTGCTCAGCTTGAGCTCGTGTTGCTTTGGTGGCCCAAAGACGTGGCAGAAGGAGAATTTATATTGTGATTTTATACTCCTAAGGCAGAAATGTCTCGATTTCTGTGCGCGAATGAAACAACGCATGAGCTTAAGCTGCCTTTGGGGGAATTTCGGCAAAGCTTTCCCTCAAACAAGGCCTTTGGGGGAAAAGCAGAGTGAAAAAGGAACGAAAAACGCGTCTGTGTGTTTGCACCATGTGTACAGACGATTAAAAATGCGCGTACCTGAATAATTTATTAGCACTCACATAGGCACAGGCTTCAGCGTACCCCAGACTTTCCCAGATAGATGTAATACCTCATCACTACATCGCTCTGTCTTTCCCCACTTCTGCCTGTCTCTCCACCTGCCTGGTGCTCCTGGACCCCAAAGGGACTCTTCGTATTATTTTCCCACCTCCCTTCTCCAAACTTTTTCCCTTTGGGATGCTGACCTGCAGGTCCGGGCCCACGCCAGCACCCTGAGTGGCAATAGCTGTGTGCAAGCACACTGTTCCCACCCTCCGCCTTGCAGTTATTTGCGGGGGTACGAGGACCCCTTTCCCCTCTCTCCTTGCTTTTAGGGCCAGGCTTCGTCTCTCTCCCCAGGGATACAGGTTTCGGCCTTAAGGAGCTGAAAGTGCGCGACGATGTGCGTGGGATAAACCTCCGGGAGCAGGGACAGAGGGAGAGACCAGGACGCAGGAGAGGGCCCGTCCCCGGAGATTCATTGCTGCCGCTGTCCCACGGCTGCCCGCATGAGCCAAGGGGGTCTCCGGGTCTCTTTGATCTGGGCTGGGCTCTTTCCGATGGCAGAAGCCCCCCGGCGCGGCGTGGGAAGAAGGGGCCACACCGGAAAAAAAAAAAAAAAAGGTGGTTTTAATCTGAGCCCGGATTTTTCCACCGGGACCGCTCCTCCGCGCCGTTCGTGATCCTCCCTCTCCTTTCTCCCCATTACCCTCCTCCCCCCACCTCTGCCCCTCTGCAAGATGCAGCGTAAAAGGCGCCTCCCGTGTACCAGCCTGTCACGTGCGGGGGGCCTCCCCCTCCCCCTCCTATTGCAATAAAAGTATTTTCGCAATTTCTGCAGCCAGGGTGTATTGGGGCAGGAGCGGTTTTTTTGTGTGTGGTTGGATTTTTTTTCTTCCTTCTCCGTCCTTTTCCCCCCGAGCGGCAGCCAATGAGGCAGCCCCCGGCCGTTGCGTCAGGGCAGCCCGGCGGGGAAAGGCAGCTCTCGGCAGCTCGCAGCCTTTTAAAAAGATCCGAGGACCCCCCTCGGGCAGTGCCCGGGTGCTGCCGAGCAGGCTCTCCCCATGCCCCGGCCCCCGCGCCGCCCCCCATGCAGCCCCCGGAGCCCCGCGGCCCCCCGGGCCTCGAGGGGCTCCTGGCAGCCGGCGGCTTCGCAGGCGGCCAGGGCAGGGGGCTGCTGCCTCCTCCCCCCCCAGCCCTCGGCGGTCCTTCGCCTTCCCCCGGGATGAACCCCGGTTACCCAGCGGAGGGACCGGCCGAGCCCCCCAAGCCACCTCCCCCGGCCGCCCCGCCGGGTCCCGCCGCCTCCGCACCGCTGCCCTACGGATACTTCGGCAGCGGCTACTACTCCTGCCGCGTCTCCCGCAGCGCTCTGAAAGCCGGCCCGGCCCAGGGCCCCTTCCCCGCCGAGAAATACCTGGACCCTCCCGCGGGCAGCGAGGACTTCCAGAGCCGCCCCGCCGAGTTCGCCTTCTACCCGGGCTACGGGGCCCCTTACCAGCCCGTCGCCGGTTACCTGGACGTGTCGGTGGTACCGGGGTTGGGGGGCCCGGGGGAGGCCCGCCATGAGACTCTGCTGCCCGTGGACGGTTACCATCAGCCGTGGGCTCTGGGCGGCGGCTGGAGTAGCCAGATGTGCTGCCCCAAAGAGCAGGGGCAGGCCGGGTACCTCCTGAAATCCGCCTTTGCAGGTAAAGTCCCTGTGCTGGGGGTGTTCGGGTGCATCGTGCGCGGGGGGACTGGAACCGAGGTATAACATAAGCTGCTGGGGAGCTGCTCTTGCCGTCCAGGGAGATTTGTTTGCGAGATAGCTCAAATTATTAGGGAGGTTTCACATAATAATATTTCAGATTTGTACCGCCCTTTGTAACTCATCGCCCTCCAAGCAAGGGGGCAGATGATGATACTATCCGGGTTCAGACGGTGATATTATCCCGGTTCAGACACTACCCGCAGCCCTCCGGCAGCACTCGGAGAATCGGGGTGCTTTAAAGGGGATGAGCATGGCCCCCACCGTACAGGGCTGTGAACACCGGAGACCCTTCCCACGCCACGCCGGTGGGATTGAACTTGACTCCAGCCCTGCTCGGCCGCGGACCGACCCCGCTGAAACCGCGGGGAGAGGACGCGGGAATGACGGGTCTCGCCCACGTCGGTGTTTTGACAGTAACTGGATTTGCCCCCCTCCCCAGTAATAATAAATTATTCAAGGAAGAAAAAAAAAAGTATAAATGGAGATAATATATTATTTAAATATCTTTAAATATGGTCTCTGTCAGGAGACTGGAGGGAAGAAACGGGGTGGTAGGGAAAGAGGGTGATAGTTGAAGGGAAAGGTGATGGGAGGAGGGTGGGTTCAAGGGTGCATGGAGACCCCCCCTGGTCCCCCTCAGCCCCATCTCTCCCCACGCCCCAGACTCCGCCGGGCAGTTGCCACCCGACGGTTGCTCCTTTCGTCGGGGTCGCAAGAAGAGGGTCCCGTACAGCAAGGGGCAGCTGAAGGAGCTGGAGAAGGAGTACGCCAGCAGCAAGTTCATCACCCGCGACAAGAGGAGGAAGATCTCCGCCGCCACCAACCTCACGGAGCGACAGATCACCATCTGGTTCCAGAACAGGCGGGTCAAAGAGAAAAAAGTTGTTGCCAAAATCAAAAGCAGCAGCAGCAGCACCCCGTGAGGACACAGCCACCTTAAGCCCCGAAGGGGGCCCCGTCTTCCCCCTCTACCCCAGGGCGGGGGATGCTCCGGTACCGTCAGCGGCGGGAGCGAGCGGCCCCCGGGGCGGGCTGAGCCGGCCCCGCCGCCCGGGGCAGCGCAGGACGCTGGGCACCGCTCCCCGCTGCTCCCGGGGGTGAGATCCCCCCCGCAAAGGAGGGCGAGGGGGAAGATGCCCCATCCCTGCCCGCTTTGCACGCAGAGGACCCTGTACAGTTTGCTCGTGCTTTACAACGCCGCTGCCACGTCCTGCTCCCTCGGTTCTCCCACCGCTTCGGTTTGAAACGCATCCTCCGAGCGCTTAAAAAAGAAACAAAACCAAAAAACCTGGCCTAATTACATTAATTAACCCCAATACGCAACTCCCGGCTTGCCTGCGTGCAGCGGGAGCGGGGCTGTCCGGGGGCGGAGGGAGGGGGGTCACGGGGAATTTAGTCTTTAGAAACAGAAAACCGGACTTACAGCAGAAAAAAGAAAAAAAAAATCTCCTTAATTTAGGCAGAAGTATCAAAAAGCGCGTCTAAAGGAGAATAAATATTGTCTTGGTGTGTTTCTATAAAACACACGTGAATTGCTTGCATAAAGCACGGGTTTGCGTGAATGTACAGTATATGCGTATGACGTATATGTACCCCCACAGGCACACATTTATGAAGACACGTACCACGTTTTTTTTCGCGCGGTTATATATAAAAATATACATATACGTATGCACATGAACATATTTACGCATTATTTCCCTTTTTATCACATACAATTTTTGTGTTCGTGTGTTTATATATACCCAGCTACCCAAACTTATGCACGTATACATGCAATATAGTACTGGATGTGTGGATATAAATATATACTCGGATAAAGGTGTATATACACGTGTTTGTATACGTTCATATAGACATACGTATGTTCATGCCTATATTTTGATACACGTAAATGCAATTCCTGTAACTCCATACGCGCTTTCTTTTGTGCTAATATACATGTATTTGTACCCATATTTTCCTTCTCCTACTAATACCGAATTATAGCGATACGTCTCGTAGCATGTGCTGAGATAACCCCCCTATAATATTAAATGATCTTGGTTAATATTAAGAAACGTCGTCATCCTTTTCAATAGAATGAATAGGCTGAAAGTAAATGTACTCAAACGCGCGCTTTTCTCTGCTCTTTTCGGGGTATTTGCAGCTTCAGGGAAGCGCAAACCCCGCGTACACAATTTCTTTGTTAGTATCTCGGTGTCTCAAGGCAGCGGCGTGTCGGCTCTCAGAGTCCTCGCAGCAGCGTCGCGTTTAAACCTGCCTGTAACCCCAAAAAAGCCTCTCAAAGGGCGAATAAACTCCAAAACGCTGTTACCACAACCAAAATTTTGCCTTTTATTTATGCCTTTTCTTTCTTTTAGAAATTCGAAGCATCAAACTGCAACGTGCCTTAATTAATAATAATTTTAAATAGTGATTTTGGTCTTGTTGAATAACATATTGTTACCTTTTTTCTATTATTACTTTTTTTAGGTTTGCACCGGCTCTGGCTTCCAGCAGGTTCCCGGAGGGGAGCAGAGCCGAGCCAGGCGCGCTCCCTCCATTTCTTCCCCGTTTTCCCCAGATATTTTTGCCCTGCGCTTAGCAGGAGGTGCCGGTGGCACCCCGGGGTGCAGCTTTGCCCCGCCTTGGGCGGGCCTCACTCGCCCGTGACATCACGCGTGACGACAGAACCTTCGGGAGGGGAACAGCCAATGGCTCTCGGGATGAGCGTCCCGAGAGCTGACGTAATCAGGGGCGGTGGGACAGACGCAATAAATCCCACCCAAGGCGGGGGGAGCCGGCGGGGCTGTGGGGAGGCTTCGCAACTCCCGACGGCCGCGCGGTTGGAAAAAAAACCAAGGAAAACAACCCAAAAAGGGGCGATATGGGCAATGGGAGCACAGAAGCGGGTAGGAAACCACGCGGCTCCCCGTGTGCGGAGACAGAGTGGACTCTAGGTCCCTGTGCTCGCCCATAACGCTCTCTGACAACTCAGAGTTGTTGTGCAGGGATCACTTACATTTTGCTTTTCCTCATCCGGATCCTACTTTGAACCAGTTCGGGTTTATTTTCTTAATTTCTGCCCCGGAGGGATGATCCTGACCCTGAGTCCCGACGGCACCGGCCGAACCTGCAATCCCCTTAGAGCTTGGAGGCGGCTGGGAATGTCTGTCTGTCCTTCCTGAACAGGCAGATGAATGAAAAGTTCAAAAATCCACTTTTCTTTCACCAATAGTGAACCTTATCGCCCTGATTTCTATGTGGTTGTAGAGGCCGCAGAGCAGATGCGGCTTTACCTGACAGGAGGAAGCCCCTCAGATGTCCCCTAAAGGAAAGCAAATAATCTAATAATAAAAATTTAAAAAATTAAAATAAAATAAAATAAAATTAAAAATGCCCGTATCTGGGCGCAACTTCAAAATAAAACTGAACCGTTTATGGGTTTGGGAAGAGACGTTGCTCTCAGAGCTCCCCTCTACAGCATGTTGAGGGTTACTCCTTTTAGTAAGATGTTTCTTTTTTCCATCCAGGGATCTTTCCTTGATGTCCCCAAACCCTCACGGCTGGGAACCCCCAGACACCTCCAGTCCAGTTAGGAACGTCACTCCAGTGGGTAACTGAAACTGGGAGACACGACACACACCACGACCCTCCCCCGCCCCCATTCCCTGTCCTCAGCTCCAGTCCCGAATCCGAGGCGGAAAATGCAGATGGGAAGGGGAGGAGGAGAGTCTCGGGGAGAGCTGTAAAACCTTTACACGGCGGCCTCAGCAAAGGGCGAGAAAGGCCCGACATCCTCGTAAAACGCCGGGAAGGAGCTGCTGCCGGGGGGCGCCGGGCCAGGTGAAGGCTCCCGCCCCCTCCCTTTGCCGTTGAACTTGAAACTCAGAAAACCTGGGGTAGAGCAGACCCAAAAGCTGGGGGAAAGTGCCCAAAACTCGGGGCAGAGCAGCCCAAAACCTTGGGCAGAGGAGGTCTGGGAGGGCTCGGGTGGGCAGTGGGAAGGGGTGGGCTCGGTTACAATTTTAGTAAGAAAATTGAGTTTCAGTCACTGGAGAGGCAGCTCCATCCGTCGTCCACCCTGCCCCGAGGTGGGGAACACACCACATTGGCTTCTCCTCTTCTCTTCTCTTCTCTTCTCTTCTCTTCTCTTCTCTTCTCTTCTCTTCTCTTCTCTTCTCTTCTCTTCTCTTCTCTTTCTCTCTCTTCTCTTCTCATCAAATTAAAATGTATCAAAGATCCACCTACGAACTTAAGAAAGGCAGAAACAAGCGCAGTGGGATCACCTCTCCCAGTCCTTCATTCACGCCTCCCCCCTTTCCCAGCCTTTGACTCCTTTCTTTTGTTCAAGTTCATGCTCATTGCACAAAGTGTCTGGACTGCTTTTTTTTCCCCCCCTTTCCCCTTCAAAGGATTTTGTCATTGAACTTGAGCCCACGTTGTAAACATTCTTGGGTCTTACAAGCATCTTGACGGGATGTCATTAACAGGGACCTCAGAGTGCTCTGTCTTTCCCTGCTTCTCCTTCAGCTGAATCAAAGGTACATTTTTTTTTTTTTTTACGTCCTCATTCCATTTGTTTCCTAATCTGAGTCAAACCCCAAACACAAAACCAAAACCAATATAAAAGGGAGCTCTGCCTCTCTCTTTCCTTTTCTTTTTTAAGATTATTATTATTATTTCAAACCAAGATGATGTACCCATTTAGTGTGTGTGCTGCTGTACATTACCAGGTCATTTTAGACGTGGAACCAAAACAGGAAAACTCCTCATTGTAGGTACATCCAGTAAATTTGAAATGAAATTCGTTACTCTAAAGCACTGCTGGGGAAGAGCCTTTTCGATATCTTATTGTGTTACACTGTGTACAACGGAAAAATATAATTATTTTTTCAATAGGAATAAATATTATCTTTCTCTGCTAGATGACTTAATTGCTTTTCATAAAATTAAAAAATAAAAATAAAAACACGAAACAGGTTTATTATTTGCAAGCAGACTCTCATTGATGGGTCTCACGCCACTCTGGAAGCACCACTGGGATGAAATCTTCCCTAAACAGCAACCAAAGCGCTCTTTCAATGTTGGGTTGTTGTGGGTTTTTTTCTCTCAGCTACAAAAGTAAGCGTCCAACGGAGAAATATTTCCATTTTCCGAGCTGAAATTTAATACAGTCATGGTTTTCTAATGGGTTTTCGTTATTTCACACTCAAACCCATTTCATTCCTGCTGCAGAGCCCCGTGTGCTGAATGTTAATGTCCACTGTAAGACTGTGAAATACCCGCATTAGAGATCCGGGTGCGATTTTCTGTTGCAACCAAAAGACGGAGAAAAAAGGGGCTCTTTTCAGTTCCTTTCAAGCATCTTTTTGTCTTTATTCTGACGGCTAAGCACTTTTTTTTTTTCTGTCTTTCTTTTCTTTCTTTCTTTTTTTTTTTTTTTTAGGACGATAAACGAACAACCCGAGGCTGCCCATTTGCATTTCGCCGCATCCTCTCATCCTCCATCACCTTCTTCGCCATCAATTTGCCCTGCAAAAAAGCGCAAGAAAGAGGCGAGTCCTTCTGCTCGCGGCCGCACAGGAGGAGAAACCAGAACCCGGAGGAGAAATTAGGGGGGAAAAAGCCCGATTTGCTCAGTCCCGCAAACTTGCTCTGTCCGAGGCTACAACCCCCCGGGGCCGCCGGACCCGACCCGCCGGCAGCATCTGCAGCCCCGGGCACGGGCTACGGCAGGAGGGGAAAAAAAATCACTTTAAAAGCAGTTTTACCTAGAAAAAGAGACGTCCTGGCTGCACCCGAGTTCACCTTCCAAGTATCTCCTGTCCTTTTCAACAACTGCAGCCCGATATAATTTTTACAGCACCTGTAGGAGGCTTGTGGGGTTTTTTTTTCCGAAAACACTCAAGGCTAAAATAGTTCGCTGTTTTGTTTGGGGTTTTTTTTGAGAATACACCTACTTGCTTTTAATTTTTATAAGCAAGTAAAAATGTCTCTGCCTTCGGAAGGATACCACCTAATGTAGAAAAATACATGGAAATTGGTGTGTTGGTTATTATGAGACTGGGGGGGCGGATTTTGCACAGAGAAGGGAAAGAAAATCCCAGTGGCGATTATCTGCAGCTGCATAAATCTACAGAATCAACCAAATTAAAGGATCTGTTGCATTTTTATGTCATCATTTTGCAAACAATGCATGAGGCTAGCAAGGAGGCTTGGAGCACTGAGAGATAGGACACTTGGTGTGTGCAATGGACAGAGGAAACCTAAACCCCACCTGGGCCACCTTCCAGGGACTATTTACCAGAGTATTGAAGGAATTTGATTTACTAAAATTTGCCCCCCACCCCAAGCTTACCCTCTCATAGCCCTGAAACTATCAGGGGCCCACCCTGGGTCTGCAACCCAGAAATCGGGTCCTGTCAAGATGGAAAGTGAAAGGGGATGAGATGTGGATGTGTCAGGGACGGAGCCAAGACTACAAAGGGAGCAGATCCAGGGCTTATGGCAACACCAAGCTGATGAAAATGGAAACTGAGCGCGTGGGTTTTCATATCTGCTTTCCACTGAAATGCTGGAGAGGGATGGAAATGGGAGGGATGGAAGCAGACGGGTCTGTGTTTCCATACATGTGTTTCAGCAGCACTCAACAATTTATTAATAAAAACGTAGCCTGGACTCGGGGCTTCATTTCCTCATGGAAGTCTCTGCTTAGCAGGATACTTCAGTGACTGCTTTAAGCAAATGAATAAGACCCAGTAACTTAATCTGACTTAACACCAGGCAGCTTTCAAGCACCTTGTGAGAAATGGGGCTTCCAAGGTTGTCCTCCTACACCGCACGTAGCCACGATGGCACGGTTGCTGCGAGTGTAAATAACCAAGGTTGCTGGGAGAGTCGTTGCTCACCTGAAGGGCTTTCAGCAGATGAGGGAAAGGAGGAAAACATTTCTGGCTTGGAAAATCCTACCAGAATAATGGCAGTTGGAAGAAATTTTTCTGGGGAAAAAAAAAAATTAAATAATTCTTTAATCTATTAAAATAGTTATATGCCTTCCTCTTGCCACCCCCCCTCCCCCCAAATTAATGTAGTGATATAAAATAAATTTCCTTTTACTTTATCAGTCACTGTCTCAGGTACCTGCACACACATTCACATCCACACACAAAAACAATTTGTCAGAAAAATAAGTATTGCATCGTCTTTCCTGGGAAAAAAAATCTAGCCTTTTTTTTTTTTTTTAATCAGTTTACCACATGAAGTGAGAGAGGCAGGAAGTGGAACTTAACTAAATTATATTAAATTCCATTTTTCCCGCACTCCGTAATGCTTGAAAGCTCATTTAGCATCAGGAGCTCTGGGAGCAACAGCTTCCAGTTTTGTCCAGGGCAGAAGATCTAAATATGCACCGAGAAAGGAGCTGGGTCGAGGTGCAGCTCATTTGACCATGCCGAGCACACAGCGCCCTGCGATGAGGCTGAGACTTTCCTTCTGCAGAGGAGCCCGAGTGCAGGACCTCTTCCCATCGCTCTCTTCAGCTCCTGGGCTTCTGTTGATGTAAATCAATAGCAATTCCCCTAAAGTGCACCAGCAAAATTCTGCAGTCCCTTGCATTGGTTAAAGTTCAAAAGCAATCTCCTCCAGTTTAGTGCAGAGGAAACTGGGACCATCGTTTCATGCACATTTGTGAGGAATGAAGCAGAGCCTTTCTACAGCACGAGCTATTACTTTATGTCACCTTATTATGTCTTCTCCTATTTGTCCTTGCACAATATCCCTTGGTCAACAGCGCTGAAACCCCAGCCCGATGCTGCAGATCCACTGGGGATGGAGCTGCTGCTTCCTCCCACAGCAGCTAAGATTGCTTCTCCTGCAGTGGATTTCTGTCTCTTCTCTCCATCTGTCCTGTGCAAGCAGTGGCCTATTAAGACAATGTCTTTCAGATGGACAAGAGATTCGTGACCTGCAATAGCTACAGTACTGTGTGCTCTTGTGTTCTTTCCTATGTGCACCCAGAAATGGTCCCCGTGGGCCTGTGAAGATGAGGCTGAGCCAGACGGTTGAGAAAGAATCGGGAATTCATGGCTTCACGACTTGTTCTCTTTATCCACCAAGAAATTTTGCCTTGATGGAAGAACAGGAATTTGTTTGTGCATTTTAGACATCCAGAAATACAGAAGAAAGGAAAGTAGGAAGAGAATAACTGTGGAGGTCAGTGAGTCTGACACATCTGGGACATGCTGGGACCTGCTACACATGAGCTAGTTATATGCAGAGTGCACAAGCAGCAAGTCCAGCACCCTCAGACGTGCTGCATGGTCCATGACCTCCTCTTTGTGCCAGGGATTTCCAAGCTCTGACCGTCCTTCCTTCCCCTCCTCCCCCCAACACAAACTTCCTCCTGTTTTTCAGATGCTCATTTTTTAACCCTGGAGCACATTAGTGCAAAATATTTCCTCACCTCTAAATTAGAAATACACTGTGGCAAACACATTGCAATCCACTGTGTACTGGTCCTCCAGCAGCGCAAGCGGTTGAGCTGAGCTGCCCGTGGGGACCGTTTGCTGGGCTAATGCTTCTACCGGTGTCACACAGACACAGAGCACAGATCAGTTTTTTAGTCAAATGCCTTTACCATCTCATCATTTCTGGCCTATGCTATTCCTCAAGAGCCTGCGTGAACTCTTGGATGCTGATGCTGAGACTACACAAGCTCCCGATTCGGGGCCCGTGCGACCAGCCCGCACGTTTTTCTCTGACTGATATTTTTTTGCAATTTTTAATACACCTTGGTATATGTAAAAATACACCCCTACATATAAAAAAAAAATCCATAGAGAGTTTAATCATTAGATACAATATGTAAACTGATGTGCTTGATTAAATTTAACAATGTGTGTAAAGCCATAAAGGCCAGAGCTGAGCCAGAGGAGACAGGCAGGTGCTTCTTGTTAAAATTCCTCTGCTGAATTACATGGCAGGTTGGGGTGAGTTTCCTGTCATTTGAAGGCTCACCCTTTTTGCAACCACCATCTATCTCCTCCAGGATTATAAAATCATGCTTAGCATCCCTGTATTTGCTGAACATATTTTTGAATAATGACATTTCTCTTCTTTTTAAATATATTGGCCTATTCCAGATCTCACATTATTTTCCTGAAAAGATCTGATCTTTACACAGATGGCCCTAAACAATTATTTTGTTCCTATTTCTCCCTGCAAGAAGTCAGGCACCGGTGTTTAGCACCGAGAGAGCTCCAGCATATTTTTCCAGGACTGACAGAAATAATTTTCCCATCTACAGCCCTTCATGGCAACGTATTTGCCCAGCCCTAGGACCTTCCTTGCCCAGCCCTGAGACCTTCCTCCCCACCAACATTAAAAGAGAAAGTGCTTTTGTGTGAACAGGGAAACAAACACTGTGGTCTTGCAGCTCCTCAGACATAAGATTTTCACAAGCAAAGGAAGGTCAGCGGTATTTTTATGGGAATCCCTGGTTAATGTATGCTGCTGCCTCTGATAAAGACCCTTGATTTTCTGCTCTTATTTTCATGAGCTCCCTCACTTCTCAGTCCCAAGTATCCCATAATTTAGGGAGGGTTTTCAAAGAAACATGGTTAGTACCCAGCAGCAAATGGGCACCTGGTACAGAGTCTCCTGAACAGACCAAAGAACAGGCATCTAAATAAATGTTTACATAAAAATCACACACCTTAAGCTTTATGGTTCCTTATGGCTTTGTCTGCAGTCTGGGCAGGCCATGCAAGGCAGGGAGGGGTGTTCATGTGCACCCTGCACAGCCCTAAGCACAGCCCATTGCACTGCCAAGGGCAAGCCTAATCCTGGCCATGGCACCTGGGCAGAGCCCCAGGCACTCGGTTTGCTCTCCAAGTGGGCTGGGCATGGTCGGAGCTGAGCAGGCTGCTGCCCTTAGCTCCACTGGCAGGCGAGGAGGGGGCTGATGAAGCCCCCAGGGCTGGGAATTTCAGCTCGGGCTTTTGAAGGAACTTCAGGGAAATCAGTTTTAACTGGCAAGCAGGGACATTCTGGTCTCAACCTTATCACTTTGTTCTCATTAACAAATGGGCCTTTTCTCCGCAGTGACTCAGCTCAGTGCAAATGAAAAAAGGGACAAAGCTCATTCCCGCAGACGTGCACAGTCCCTGTTCTGAGAGGCAAGGGAGAGTCAGGCATGGCAAGTCCTTCTCCATGCTCTGTGAGGCCCCGAGTCTCAACAGCTTATGGTAAAGTGTGAGAGCTCTTTACCTCGTGGTTAAGGTCATTCTGCTTCACCCCTTCAGTCTGAATTTGGCTGCATTGTGGACAACGGGCACCTGGGAACTGCAGTTCTCCTAACCCATCTGGATGGGGCTTTCCATGCCCTGGGCTGAGCCCTCGTCACAGTAAATCAGTGGAGATAGTATTTTTCAACACAAACCATTGAACCACTCTTATTTTTTTACTTCTCATTTCCCACTTGCTCTTTTTTTTTGTTGCTACAACTAATGCTGAGCCTATGCCTGAGCTACCAGTGTTGGGACACCAGCCACCCAGTTTCCTGTCCCTCTCCCAAGCTCCCCATCATCATCAGTCCATAGAGGATGTGAAATCTGGAATGAGATTCCAGGGCTCGTAGCCTCCATTCCTGCTGATGCAGCTCTATTTATTGCCAGTCCCATGTCCTTTCTTGGAGTGCTTTTGGCAGTCTTTTCCTACATCTGTGCTCAACCATCATTCAGGCACATTCCACTAAACCTAGGGTTACACAAACGCATGAAACAATGCAATACGTATGGAGCAGAACTGGAAATGCACTGAAGGCTTTCGGCATCTCTCACATCCCACCGTTGCCTCTGCTTTCCTCTGTGCTTCACATCTTAAAATCCCCCAAAGATGTAAAATAGCTGCATGTGGAAATCTTAATAAAATAATTGGAGGGTTTGAATTTGACTGTAGCTATTCTCTATCAAAATACTTCCCAGAACAAGCCAGTTCTTCCCCTTCCCCACCCAAGTTCTAGAAGAAAAGGGTAACACTTGAGACTAGGATTTCTCAAAGACAAAAATAAATGTTGGCTTGTATCTCTTCTCAGCATGATTTCAAAGCCCAAGACTGAGTGCTTTAAATAAAAATCCAAGATTTGGTTTGCATTTGGTTTACAGCTTCTGCTGTAAAGGAATTAATGTACTTCATAAGACCCAAGAGCGCAGTGGTTGGGGTGCTACCCTGGGACTTGAGAGGTTTGGATTATACTTCTGGCTTTACCATCATCTCTAATTTTATTTCCACCTCTTATAGCCATTGTAAACTACATGGAGATCTCTGTGGAGCTTTGCTATGTAAGGGTCAATGTCATTTATCGTCTAAGTTGCAAAGAAATCCTCCCAAATGTGCCCAGCATCTATCTCGTCTGCCAGCAGCAGGCCAGAAGCACTGCAAAATCTGGCAAACCTGTGGGGTCCTCCAGCCTGGCCAGCAGCAGAGGTTGGGAAAAGTCTGAGGAGATGCTGTGTGAACTGGAGGCATTTCGGTCGCACTGGCTGGAGCACAGAAATGTCTGCATGATGGACCATCCACCTCGGAGGGCTAGTCACCCCCAAAATGTGAACCTCTTTTAGCTGTTGCCTTTAACCAGCCTCCCAAATCCAGCTTTATTAAACCCTCCTCTACTCTTCTTGGCTCACCAGGTTGATGTGGGGCAAGGTCACCAATGCCTGAGCCGCAATCACAGACCTCAGCAAAAGCCCCCAGGAGAACAGGACAGATTTAATAAGCAGAATTTCTAGACATAGGCATTATGAGAAAAGCACTTTATTCCCACCTCTGCTGCAGGAATTTGGCCAGGAGTGTCTCCGACTTTACTCCCTGAGCAGAGATGCGTCGCTGGTGCTGAGCACTGCAGAGGTTGTGGGAATGGGTCTGCCAGCCCCAGCCTTCAGCTCCTTCATGTCTCCACTCATATGTCTGACCACGTGCATGGAAGGAAGGAGAAGTCAATTAGGAATTAGGGAATCTCTGTTCAGCCAGATCTGTTGTTTTTTTCTCCTGTCTCCCTGTTCAGTCTTCAGAAATAGAACACACCACAATCAATGGGAGTTATCACTTTTCCTGCTTATTTTTCTTTTTTAACTTTCCCTTTTGCTACAAATATCAAATGCAAGCAGGACGAGAAGTGAGATACTGAAATTCTGAATTTTGTGGGCACTTCTCCATATTCTCCCCTCATGCTCCTGCCAGTCTCTGCCATGCTGGGACATTTCTCACCCTTGTTGCTCACTTCACCGCTGAACCCTCCACTGAAGAGCAGAAGGCCCCTGGCTTCTCTCCACGATTGAACCTCAGGATGATGTGTGGGACCGAGTCCACCCAAGCCCACCCCAAAGGCCCATGCTCCTTCCCAGGCTCTGCCCGAGGTTGCTTGTGTGTGGTTGGCCCTTTACACCTCTCCCATCATTCAACCCAATAATGCTTTGGAGATAATAAATCATGATCCCTTCCCTGAGTACGGGGACTGACAAAGCTGGGGGTTCACAGCACTGGGGCAAACCTATTACCGTGTGGGGGTCGTCTAGGTAGGGGGCTGCCAAGAATTAGGGGTCTGCAGCAGAGAGCCCTCCCTGGCCCAGGAGCCCCCCGCCTCTCCCCCCCACTGCAGTTCAATTTGCTCCGTGCCAGAGCGGAAATTTATTGTCACCTGAACAAGAACACATCTCTTTGGCGACAAACTCTGGCTAAGTGACATTCTCAGACTTTCTCGACTCAAGTCCCCTGCAGGAAAGGTCTTGGCGACGTTTTACAGTAAATCCCGGTGCTTCAGTTTCCAACGGGCCAGGCGGTAAATTCACAACAGCCACCCCCCACCCCCCACCACGGCTCTGAGCTCCGTGACTGCGCAGGGAAAAAGTGGAAAGGAAAAATCGGGGGATCTTTTCCGGGAAAGGAGCCAGAGAGAGGGAAAGGGGTTGGAGGTGATGGGTTAATAAATGAAATAATGCCACCTCCCCGCCCCCGAGCACCCTGGGTGCAGCCGGGCTTGCCGCTGGGTGCCCCCCGGGAAGCTCACGTCCGGGATTGCTGTCCCGGGTAATCCCGGCAAATCTCAGCCCCGGGTCTCGTCCCCAGAGCGAGAGGGTCCGACGGCAAAGCCACATCCCCGCAGCGACGGACAGGGAGGCAGCGGGGTCCCGTCCGGGCTCCGCACCCACTGTGTGCGGGTAAAACGACCTGAAACAAACAAAAATTGCTTCAGAGAAGGGGACGATGGATTTATCCAGCCAGCAAGGACGGGGAAAAGTCTTCGGGAGCTGCCTCGCCGCGGCCGGAGCCGGACCACCGGCAGTTTCCCTGCATTAAGGACCAGGGTTTGCCGTGGGTCTGGGGTGGGCGATGGGCACCCAGCAGATGGGAGGGTGCGACCAAACCTTCTCCCACCACCGAAACAACTGGGGAATTGTTGTGGTGGCCATTTAGAAGCACAAAATTTAACCAATTTAATTTTCTTTACGAAGAAAAGAAACTAATAAAACCATCCTCCCTTCTAATTTATGATCTATTTCTATCATTCTAAGAGCGAAGCTTGCAGGTTATGCAGATTTAAATTTATTCTGGACAATGGCAACTCTACAATATATAGTCCCTAACCCCAAAAACACTGCAACTCAAAGTCTCACCTGTCATTTTGATCACAAACCCTTAAAATACACATCCCAGAGCTGTCTGCCGGCTGGAGCTGTGCAGTTCCTGTGTCTTGTGGCCCTACTGCAACCACATGTTTGCAAAAGCGCTGTAAAAGCATCTCAATTTTTGTTGCCTTCATTTTCTTTTGTGTTTATTTTACGTGCACACATAGCAAATAATAAGGAGTCATTTTAAAAATAATGTCAGAGACATTGTAACTCCTGCCTGGGTAATGATTGCACAAAATGCAAGTAAAAATATTTATGTTCATGTCAACCATTTATGCTGTAGAACATGTTGCACTAATTCAAACCCACAGCCACTGTTATTTTTCCAGAATCAGAAATAAACCACTCCTTATATCTAAACACCAAGGTTTTAGGCTACAAATTGTTATTTATCTCTTTTTGCAGTTTCACTTCACGCAGTCACTGAAATTATACGTCCCAGTTTCTCTGTGTAAGGCTTTTCTTTGCTCACTGCCTGACTGTAGAAGAGGAGAATGAATCGGATACACGCAGTTAAATAGCAATAGAAAGTTATAACTGAAGATAAGATGGGTCCTGCAGCCCCAAGTTTCTCCAGGAAAAGCAAAGAGAAGACCACTTTCATCAGTGGGGAGTGCAAGGTAAAGAAGATCTGAATTCTCCTTCTGCAGCCACTTTGCACGACCCTCAGGTTCTGTTTTGCAGAAAGTTCTGATTACAGCTACCAAAAAAAAAAAAAACCAAAACAAAACCCCCAACAATTTTTTTTTTAAGAAGGCTGTTTCTTCCCTGCATAAACCCACTGTTTATTTGGTAATTTTCATTGGCTTGCAAACAAAAACATTTGCAATCTTTCAAGTCCTGGCGGCAAGAAAATGCATTTTAAACACGGCACAGGGAAGTGGAGCTGCTTGTGCCACACACACAGGGCCTTTGTTGGCAGCAGTTCCCTGCTCCTGTGTACTTGAGATGCACCCGATCGGCTTGTAGAAAGCACAAATACGTTGCAGCACTCTGCTGCCTTTCTTTTACTGCTTAGCTCCACATCTTCCCTCCTCTATAGGAAGATTTTATT
>JANHGN010021320.1:4740-36048 GCA_024605025.1 Megaceryle maxima | reverse complement strand
GGCACCATTGCAGGGGAGGTTGGCTGGGGCTCTGAGCACCCTGCTCTAGTTGCAGATGTCCCTGCTCCCTGCAGGGGTTTGCACTGGATGAGCTTGAAAGGTCCCTTCCCACCCAAACCCATCCATGATTCTATATATAAAGCAAGACATGCGTATACTGTAGAAATAAGCACTCCAACAGGCACTCACCTCCTCCCATTCAGTGTGGGATAGAATTTATTTGGAGACTCGAGTTCTCTTCCCAGAGGCTCTGTCTCATTCAGCACCCAGTGTGTGCCCCAGCAGCAGACCATTGCCCACCACAGCCACCTGCACCCTGCTGCTCTGGCTTCTCCCTGCGAAGGGAGATCCCAGTGAATACTCCAGACCCCATTCAATAATTGATCAGCCCCGCTGGTCCATGCACCACTCTCTCCTACACACCCTTAGAAGCAGTAGAAAACCTATTTTTCCTCCTCTCAATTCCTGTTTGAGTCCTACTCACTATAGGAGAGCTCCAGCCAGGGAGCAAACCTTTCCTTTGGGGCTCTGAGTACCCTGGAGGAATAACTTGGAGTTATTTGCAAAGCTGAAGAGACACTGGCAAGAAAAATAAAATCAATCAAGTTCTGTCACCGCTTTGCAGAGGAATCAATCATACCTTGCAGAGTATTTTTCAGAGACTGAGGCTCATACAGCTCAGCATCTTGGGGAGAATTGGATTCCCTTTCCCTTTGGAAAAATGGTTCTAAATTAACATTCATGACACGCACTCCCCCCAGGATGCTCTGCTAGGGATGAAGCAAACTGCAATCATAATGCTGCTGTTAATAGGGCTTGTGGTAATACCCCCGAGTCAGCTAAAGCATTCTGCTTACCAGGAGCATTTCACTTCCAACAGATTCCACAGCCCAAAATATCACAGCCATCCCTGCGCCACCCCAAGGGAAAACCCAGCACAGGCTGGAAAGAGAATGAGCTTCCCCCCAAAGATCCTGGGAGCTCTGGTTCTGTCCCACCCCCAGGTGAGGAGAGCTGGCTGCTGTGGGAGCACGTGTCAAATGCTGCGTGGTGCGAGTTCAAGCACCCAGCCTGAAACACACAGCAACATCTTGAGATGTTGAACAGGTCAATGTGCCATAGCTGAGCATCCCTAAATCCTTGCTGGACGAGATCCCCAATCTGGTGTTTGCAAAGCCCTCAAGTTTTGCCAAAAATGCTTATTTCAAATAAGCAAGGCTACATTTTTTTTTTGCTCTTTTTTTACCCTGCTTATAAATACTGGTACCCACATCCCTGCACCCGTGGGCAGACACTTCTCACTGGCAGGTTTCCACCTCCAGTGAGCCAGTCACCTCTCCCTCGGGAAGGTGCTGTTGGTGGGGAAGCAGCTTTTGTCTATGAGCAGCAGCCTCTCACCAGCAGGCTGTCAGTGCTCCCATAGGGTGCAGCTACAAACACCCACAATATCCACCACTAAACACCAGTTTCACATCTCAGCCAGGCATCAGGATCAGTTTCTTGACCAGCAGCACCACTGGATTGACAGAATGCCTGTGTGAAGGGCCATACCAAGTTAAACTGTTTGGGTTTTTTTTTTTTCCTGCCAGAGAATACACCAGGACCTGGAACATAAAATGTAGAGAGATTACAGGGCTTGCTTACCCCTCTCTCCCAGCATCACCACGCAAAGAATCGGGAAGCCCACAGAACATCAGACTGGGCCCTTTCACAACTCTGAAGCAGACAGACCCACAGGATTCCAGACACAGTTAAACTTGCTCCTCTCCAGTGATTAAAAAGCACAACAAATTCAGCTCGAGCTACAATGTGTGCACTTGGCTTGGTCACCAGAAATCCAGCATCTCCTCTCCTTTGAGGTGGAAGGAAAAGCTGAGCAGCAAATAAACCAATACAACACCAGCAAGGCCAGCAGTTCCTCCAGGTAATAATGGGCTAGAGGTAAGGCCAAGGTCCATACACTACTGGCACATGAAGTTCTGCTCCCCTGGCTCCTGCAGTCCTGGGAACACTGGTGGCACAGCCATACCTGGGATTTCACTGCCAATGGGGACCAGTCAGAGCCCTCCCACCCCCTGAGCAGAGGCACTTCTGCTCACATGGGGAGCCTGCAGTCACTGCCAAGCCTCAGGTTGGTGTCTCTGTCCTGGCTGTAGGGGTCTGGGGAAGCCAGCCCAGCTACAGCACTCACCCCCATGAGACAGCACCAGCTGCTGAGCTGCACATCTGGCAGCAGCGAGAGCTGAGCTCACCAAAAGCTGCACCCAGCCCCCAGGCCAGCAGTGCCCACTCTACTGGAGCACCGCTGGGGCAGCTCCACTTCTCTCAAGTGGGTGCTGCCGCAAGCCAGTGATCTCAGGGCAGCAAACGGGCGTCTCCAAGCTCAGCAGTTGAAGGCCCATCACCTTGGTTGATGCAGAGGGCTGGTGGTCCCCAGCCAATCCCCACCAGTCACGCAGCAGGGGACAAAGACAAATGTAGCCTGCAACAGTTTGCTAACGACTGAGCCTTTTATTAAGTATTGAAGGTGCTACAAAATAAGGAGCCTTCATATGGCTGCTTGTCTGCAGTCTTAGCTCTGTAGAAAGAAGCAAATGCAGCTCATTAGCCAAGAGTTGTTCAGTGAAGAGTCCAATGCAGGAGGTTTCAGCAGTGGATACTCACCGCTGGGCACTCAATGGCACCACTGTTGATGTCATCAATGATATCATGGGGGTGCCTGCCATCGATGCTGCAGCCAACAGACTGGGCTGTTCCAAGGATCTCCTTGATCGTCCCTGCGGTGGGAAGATACGAGCCTGTCAGCACCTTACCACAGACAGAGAACTCAACTTCTTACACCCCTCAGGGGTTTGCAGGCTGTAGCCACAGGGTTCACCACAGACAGCAAGCCCCTTCAGCCAGGTCTAGTGTACTGGTTCCAGGAACACACCAGGAAGCACCACAGAGGCTCCACCACCCTGTACTATCTTCACCAGAAGGCGTGGGGCTGGCTGCTCACACCAGTTCCACGTTCTGTGGTGCTCAATGCCCAAGGCACACAAGAAGCTGCTCCACGACAGCTACAGGCCCTCCCAGCGACTGGAGCAGAACCCGGCTCAGGCACTGGGAGCACAGAGGGAGGGTTCCATGCCAGCCCACCACCAGCACTTACCCGAGAGCTCCCGAGCCAGGGACCGGTGCCGCATCTGCCTCGCAATGTTCACTATCTCATCGAAGCTGACGCTGCCACTGTGCTTGACTGTGAAGGAAAACAGCACCAGTAAGCTCAGGCACACACAGGCACCTCCAGTTCCCTGGGCTCTGTTTGAGAAGCACCATAACCAGCACTCGCACCGTGTGGAAGCCAGAAGTTTACAGCCGCAGCAGGACCGGGATCAGCATGTGGCTGTTCCCGTGCTTCCGCACAACGTCACCCACCGGAACCACCCCATTTCCTAAGCTGGCATTTGCTGTCAGCTCCCCTCCGGACTGTGCCAGCCGCTGCACTACCAGCCAGGCACAGCAGTGGGTGGCTGTTCTACCCCATCTTCCAACAGTCTGAGCTCTGCTGCCTGTACTGGGACACCAAGGGAGCGCTGGCTGCCCAAGAGACAGCCCCACGGCGCTTGTTTCCCTGTTTACAACCCGAGAGGCAGGGACCTATTCCCCTCTGAGCCCTGAACACACCAAGAACTAAAGCCAGACAAATACTTACTGTTCTTCTGCTTCTTCCTGTCCCGGGGCGGCTCCTTCAGAGCTTTGATTATCAGAGCAGAGGCAGAAGGAACAACCTCTATCTAAATGAAAAGAGATTATTTCCCCCCCTCCTTCCAATTAGGTAGCTAGTGACAACACCCAACCCAGCAGCCGGGGCCTGGACAGTTAACTGACAAAACTTGGGGCTTGTTTTTTTTTTTTTAGTTAGTACATGAAGCTTTTTTGAGGCAGAAACTTGTTCCCAGCCTTTCGGCACAGGCCTCCCCACAGCCAGGAGAGGGCTGCTTCCTGGACTGGGGTGTCCTCTCAGCACACCACTGGAATATACCAGCCACAGAAGCAGGACAGGTATAGTGGCAGGTGGCTACAGGATTAGCCAAGGAAGGGTTCGTTGTTGGTTTGGGCTTTTTTTCAATTTCTATGTTGATTGAAATATTTTTTTTCCCTGATCAGACATTCTGTTAATTTATGAGGATAAAAGATCAACTTGTGCCCTTAAGTTATGAGGATAAAAGTGCAACTCGTGCCCAGGAGCCAATCTCATCCCCCCACTGGCAGGCTCTGAGCCTTCAGCCCAGCAAGCCCCAGGCACAGGAGCCAGAGGGGACTCTGACGGCTCACATGGGGGTTTTAAGGTCTTTCCCCGGAGACCCCCACACGGTGACCGTGTGGAACTCATTTTATCCACCTCGGAAGGATGAAGGGCTGAGTGGACCCTGCCGGGATTGGCGCTCGTGGCTGGAGCGAGTGGAGCCGGCTGCGCTCGGCACTCGCCCCACGGAGCCGCCCATCACCTGCGGCGTTGGGTACCTGCGCTTGCCTGTTCTGGATGGTGAGCTTCACCGTGATCCTCAGCCCCTTCCAGTCGCCCGTGGCCTTGGCGATATCGTCACCAACCTTCTTGGGGGACTAAGAACAACCGAGACGTTATCGTCCCAAAGAAGCGTCGCGTGGGTTCAAGGGGAGAATCCCCGCGCCCGTCACCGTGTCCGCGTCGCGAAAATCCCTCCTCTTCCCCCGGGCCCAGGGCGGCCGCCCAGCACCGAGCGCACACCGGGACACGCCTCCCCCCACGCCGCCGCCTCCCTACCCCATCCCTCGCCCGAGCGACCACGCTGTTGGAGCCGAGGAAGAGCCGCCGCCCGCCCCGCCAGGCCCACAGGGCCTCCCCCACCGCCCCGGTGCCGCGGTACGTACCAGACCCAGGGGGCCGATCTTGGGGGCCAGAGCAGAGGTGGCGCCGACCTCGCCGCCGGTGCAGCGCAGGTACACTGCGGGCACAGCAACGCGCGTCAGCCGCGCTCCGCCGGGCCCGGCCCCGGCCCAAACCCACCATCACGGCCGGGCCCCGGCCGCTCTCTCCCCCCTTTCCCCTCTCAGTCCCGTCGCCCGGCACGCACCGACTTTGATCTCGTTGGGGTCAAATTTGGGCGGCATGGTGGCAGCGCGCGGATGGCAGCGGATACAGCGGTAGCGGGAGAGCAAGCGGAAAGGGGGCGAATGGCGCGCGGGCACCGGATATACGCGCCAGGATCTCGCGAGACGTCGGTGCCGCCCCGGGCCCCGCCCCGCGGCCTCTACGGGGAAGTGGACGGCGGCGGCAGCTTTCCCGCCTGGGGGCGCTGTGCGGAACTCGCCGGTCAGAGGGAGGCGCTCTGGCGAATTGTCTCGATGGTTCCCGTGGGCGGGAGGTCACGTGACCCGTGCCGGCGGGGAGGGGTCACATCATGGCGGCGGGAGCGGGGAGCGGTGAGCGGGGCCGGGGCGGGGGGAGCGGCTCCTGGGGCCTCGGCAGCGTGTGCGGGCCCCTTCTCCCCTCGGTGCGGGGCTCGGCGGGGCGTTCCGTGGCGTATTAGGCGGCGGTCTCTGTTCCCCTCCTCGCACCCCGAGGGCCCGTGGGGGTGTGAGATCTCTCAGGCTGCGCCCGCTCCCCTCAGAGGGGCGAGGGGAGGCCCAGAGCACTGTGCAGAGGCGGCCGGGGGTGCGGGAGCAGGGGATGCCCGGAGCTGCGGGTGTGCTTGCGGCGGGAGGAGACGCTGCCCTTGCTCGTTGTTGCTGCTTTCCTCGGGTGTCAGGCCGGTGCTGTCAGCGCTCAGGCCTCCAGGCACAGAACGGCTCCATTGTGGCTGATAAGAGTAAAGAAGAGGAGGACCGAGAAAGGACAGCCTTTGGAAGCGGTGTGAAGCCTGGGAGGGGGACACTGCAGGGAATCCCTGAAGAGATGAAGAAGAAAAAGAAGAGAACAGTGACAATAAGAGAAAGAAAGGACAGGGAGGCAGAGCTGGAGCTGGTGAAGAAGAGAGCAGATTTGTTTCAGGCACTGACAGGGCAGGTCCTTGACAGGATCGAGCAGAGCGTGGTTACTGCAGGGCGTGGTGTGGCTGTCACGATGCCTCCCCAGCACTGCGGGAGAGTCAATTACAGAGCTGCAGTTCGCCTTCGGTTTCCTTCCTGAATCTTGTTCCAGTGCGTGTTGGGCTGCAGGGCTTGTTCTGCTGCTGCTGGTCGCTTGATAACCTCCCTCCCAGTGAGCGAGACCTGCTGCCTGGGAGGTGTCTGGTGAGAACTCCGTCCTTCCTGATGAGGCAGCATCTCTGCAGGAGCCCCGCTCGGATCCAGACTCTGGCTCACTGCTCCGCTCCTGAGCTTGTTCTCCCCGAGGAAATAAAATCTCTCCTGTTTGCAGCCCCCGTCTTGTCCGATACAGCACCATGCCATATTTATGATGTCCAGAATGTTCTAACAGTCATGGTTTGGGTCTTTTTACACAGCCACAGGGCTGGTTCCCATTGATGACGTTTGTTTGTAAAACTAGGGAATTGGTTTTACTTGACTGTCGGCATCCAAACAGCTGTAGAGTGTAAAACTCAGGGGGACACGCATTCCCCTGCCTTTCCTTGGCCTGTGTGTGCTCAGGCAGAGCAGGAGCCTGCCCGGGGGCAGCTCTGGCAGCCACTGGGATGCGGGATTTGCAGTTCCTGGGTGCTCCATGCTGCAGGGCGGGTGCTGGCCCAGGCGCTGCCGCCTCATTCTTACTACATAAAAATGACATCACATAAAATACAGTCACCTGCCAAAAGTCCTTCTCGTTGCTGCATGGTGCCAGTCTCCTTTCAAACTGGTGACAATCAGCAGAGCACGCAAACTGGTGTCCCAGGGAGAGGCCTGTCTGTGCTCTGCACGTTTGACAGGTCTCACCAAGGCAACTTCTGACCCTTTTAAACTGTTCATTCCACGTCATGAGTCTCTCTGATCCTTCAGCTTTTTGACCCCTGCTACGATTCTTTCCCTATTTGACTGTCTGTCCTTCAGCCTTGGGGTCTCTGTGTATTTCCTGAGTGAAACTTCCATGATTTTCCAGTAGAAAAAGGCATCGAGCTGTGGTAGAGGAAGGTGTGGCAGGAGAGGGTGATGAACCCACTCAGCAAAGTTATGGGGATCTTGCTGCAGGCTCCCGGGTCTTGCTGGCTCCTCAGCTTTCCATTCCCTTCTGTTGTTCCCCCCCCCCCGTGATGTCAGACTTGCCCATGGCTCTGCTTTCCTGCATTTCGAGACTGTAGCTCCTGACAGTGAATGGCTCTTTTTGCTTAATCCCCTGAATTTTTCCTCTGTCCCCTCTGGGGGGATTGGGGGGATGAGTCTGAGGGCACTTCAGCTTGTTAACAAGACAGCAGGAAAGAGCTGTGAAACGGTTGGAGTTTGTCTGTGACTGCAGAATGAGTCTGTTTGTTTGTTTGCAGCCACCCATGGCTTGTTGCAGTGGTGTGAGAGCAGCGCGGCCCAATGGGACACCCTCCCCTTTTTGTTTCTGCAGTGAGGCGAAGTGAAATGCAGGTGCTTGGAGGCATTTCCACTGGAGTTCTGGTTTGCTCTGACACTAAGGATTTCTCTCCAGAAAGCTGTTTAGTTTTTGGCCGAGCTCTCCCTGCGTGAGGAAGGTCTCTGGCTGTATTTTGGGGGGGGTTGTGCTTTGCAGTCCAGTTTGAGACCATTTTATAGACACAGAGCTGGCAGAGAACCAGCTTCTTTACATACAACACGAGCTTCTCTGAGCACTACACTGCATTGTACAGCTGAGCCATTTACTGGTGAACATCCTGGTGAGCTGGTGAAGTGTTGGCTCTTTTTATGTTTTCTTAAGTTGTTTATTAAAACAATGTTTAAAAAAATCATTGCAAAGTGAAACTTCAGTGCAAGCTTCATGGTGTTCTGTGTATCTCGATTTGATTTTGGGCAGCTCCAACTCCTTCCTGGGCCCTCACTCTTTGCTGGGCAGTGCTGATCATGGCTCCTCAGGTTCCTTGTGTACCCTGAGGCTTCTTGCCCAGCCAGTTCAGGTCTTCTCCTGGGATCACCGCTGCTCTTCTCCTCTCATCTGCTGCTCTTATCTTACCCCAATCATCTCACCAAGCCCAATCCAGTCCCGCCTGCAGCCGCTCCCTTTGTGAGCCCTTGTTCACCATCAGCCCCAGCCTGGACTCTTTCTGCATTGCCAGGTTTTGCCCCCTGCTCTCCCACAGCCACAGATGAACCCCTTTTTCTCCTTGATTTTATTTCTTGGCTGGTCCCCAGTATCCCAACTGGTACCCATATAATTACCAGCTGGTGTCCCCATTTCTTGTCCAGCCTCAGTTTTCTGCCCCTCCCTCCAAGTCCACCAACACACTCCCAGTTTCAGAGTCCTCTTCCAGTTTCTGTTACCCCTTCACCCACCTCCAGTCCAGGTATCACCAGGCATCTCCCTGCCATCCCCTCTTCCCTCTCTCTGGTTCAGCCTCTCTTCCCTTTATGCTTCAGTCAGCTGCTGTTTTTGCACAGAGCCCAGATGAATTAACAGGAAAACATCCTCCAGCTCTCAGTCCCACAGTGACCTGAAACAACTGTTTTGGGGAGGGCCTGGCTGCCCATAAGCCCAGGATGGAGTGTGGCTGGCTGACCTGGGGGGACACAGCTCTGGGAGGGCAGGTAGCTCAGCCCAGCACGTGGCCGGGGTAGCAGCGATCGGCTCTGCTTTGTAGTCAGCGTTTTTCTGAAGTTAGTTTCTTCTGGCTTTGCAGGCAGTTGTGAGACTATTGGGAATTGATTTGCTATTGGGAATTGATTTGCCTTTATAAGCCTATGACAAATCTGAGCTTGAGCTCTGAGGTGTTTATGTAGAATGTTTCCATCTCGCCATGTGACTAAAGTGAGGAAAGTATCCTCTGAGGCTCTGCTTCTGCCTGGAAAGCAAATCAATCAAGTGTTTCCTTCACTTGAGACCCCTCTAAAGCTGAAAAGCAAAGTTTAGCTCGAGCATCCCCATGCTGGGGTGTGTCTGGGGGCCTCATGACATCCCAGGAAGCATCTGGGATGTGCTGGGTGACGTGCCAGAGGAGGCTCTGCTGTGCTCAGTAGTTGTCAAGCCCCTTGCAAACAATTCTCCCTGTTCTGGGCTGCGTCAGGGGCTTCTTTATCCTCAGCTGCCCTGGAGGGGGAAGGCAGTTGTGTTGCTCTCAGAAATAGGAGATTTTCACATTTCTAGCCTAACTTTATTCTAGAACATTTTCCAGTTGCTTATTATTGTGCCAGAATTCACTTTTAAGTAGTTTGAGTTTTGTCCCTGGTGCTTGATCTATTGATATAGTTACAGCTTGTTTTAGTCCCTGTCCTAGAGAGCACCCTGTGTTTGCATGATCCCTCGGTAGCTTTTCTCTGTACATGCTCCAGCTTGACTTCGTTTATCTTGGACAGGGACGAGCACGACAATCAGCCTGTCTCAGAGACGGTTGCTTTTGCAGCTCGTGTTGCCCCATCCCTGGCACCATTGCAGGGGAGGTTGGCCGGGGCTCTGAGCACCCTGCTCTAGTTGCAGATGTCCCTGCTCCCTGCAGGGGGTTGGACTGGATGAGCTTGACAGGTCCCTTCCCACACAAACCAGTCTGTGACTCTGTGTGGACAGCTCTGTGGTGGAGGTGTGCTGGACTCCGCCCGTTTGATCGAGCTAGAGAAAGGCTTCAACAAAGACAGTTGCTGAGACAGTGATTTTTAGTTATTATTTTTTTTCCTCCCCTCTTCTTAGAGCACATTTCTGTAGCCCAGGCTTCCCAGCAGACACCCACTCCAGGAGCCCTCTGCCTTTGCGCTGGTCATTTGTGGCACTGAGAGGGAGCGACAGCCAAAGCTGAAGATGCCGCTTTTCTTCCGTAAGAAAAAACCCAGCGACGCTGCTCGGAAGCGCCTTGAGTACCAAATGTGCCTGGTAAGCGATGCCGGGGGCTTGGCTCTTCTCTGCCTCCTTTCTTCTCTGCCTCCTCTCTTCTCTGTCTCGTCCTGGCTGCCGGGTGAACTGGTACCTCCCTGCATTACCAGTAACCCTGTTACTGATCTCACCCAGACAGCAGGGCCTCCTCCTGCTGCACCCTCCCATCCACCGGTCCCCTTCCTGCCGCTTCCGTCCCTCTCTGCCGCTGTGGCTCCACTGAATGTCCTCCGCCCCACCTACCAGCCTGCATCTGTGACCCTTTCTCTTCCATACCCCTTCACTCTTACAGCTCTCCCAGTTTGCTTTTCCCACCAAGGAACCTCTGACATCCCCCGTCCCATCACACCTGGCTTTCCTTGTGTCCCTCTCTTGCTCCTCATTATTATTTCTTTTCTTCTTATCACTTAGAAGATTACCTTGTTAGATGTTGCTGTTTGTTTTCCTGGCCAGGATCCTCTGGGGTAGATCCTCAGGGGGTTGCTGTTATGCCAGAGAGGTACCCCAGAGGCACCTGCATTTTAACAGTGACAGACCCCTGCCCGCTGGGTGTCTGTGGGGTATTTTGGAAAGGAAGGCTTTGTTATGTACCAAGAATGAAACCACTTCTGCTGAGTTTATTCACTTGGAGGGTTTCTGCTCAGCTCCTGTGGGGCTCAGTCTGCCTGTCCTCAGGTTAGTTCTGTGTTGCATGGGCTTAGTTTAGGGTCACATACCCAGTCCTGCAGAAGTAACAGAGGCACTGACACCAGCAGGTTTTATGGTCTCCTGTGGTACCTTTTACTGAAGAAAATCATTCTAGAGTTGCAGTGCTGCTCAGGGTGAGGATTGTCCAGCTCCATTGCTGTGACCAACTGCATCGGACGCTGGTGATTGGAACATGGAAACCACAGGAGCAGCGACTCCTCGCTCCTTACACAGCAGAGCTGGCTCTGCAGGTCCCATGGAAGCAGAAAGGCAGCAGCAGGTTATTCTGATTGCTCTGAGCAGATCAGGAGCGGGTCGCTGTGCTGGGTGAGACGCGCCAGTGCCACAGCAAGCTCCTGACAGGCTGGGATGGCCCCGCTGTTGTTCTTAGGAAGCTCCTCTCCTGGGAACCCATCCCATCCTTTCCATACCCTTTCAGTTAAAGCTGCAGAATTAGGAGGTGCTTTGGTTCTTTGTGCAGAACTTCATTTATTGCACCAAAAGGGTTTTGCTTGGGTTTGGTTTCCCAGTTGCTTTTGCTTGTAGCAGCACATCCTTTGCTTCTGCACCAGCACGACCTTACAGGGCTGCATTCACTTGGAGGGTTTCTGCTCCCATCCACCAGTCCATTCAGGTTGCATTCTCTAGGCAGGGGCCAGCTGAGGAGTTTAGCTGATGTGCAGCAAGAGGCCATGTGTTTCTGCAATGGGCTAATTCTCTGGGTGTCTCTCTTCTCTCCCCAGGCAAAAGAAGCTGGTGCTGATGACATTCTTGACATATCCAAATGTGAACTCTCAGAGGTATGTTCTCTGCACCCTCCAGTATTAGCCCACAGCTCTGGGTTCTGTCTGCTTGTTGTTACCAGCTGTCAGGTTCGGTGTCATGTCTGTGAGCCTTGAGACAGAAATGGCTGTGTTACTGCTCTGCTTCTTCCTGTCTGCTGAGCTCTGGCTTTCAGGTGAGGGCTTCTCCTGCCTTTTTTTTTTTTTTTTTTGGCGGGGGATTGCCCAGCCTACCTGCTCCTTCCACAGCATTTCTGTCCTGGGAATCCTTTTTCATTTGGTGAGATGGGAAGGGCAGAGTGGTCTCCTAGTCTCCACCAGAACTTGCTAGGACCTTAGTTTGGGATCTCGCGGCCCAATTTCCCAAGGCATAAGGGAATTTGTATGCTAAAAGCCCAATGTTTCTCATCTTAGAGCTACAAAGTCTGCCACCTGTGCTTTTTTTTTCCTGCATAAATGAAAATGACTGGTTCCAGGCTGCTGGTGAGGGGTGGAAATCTCACTTCCAGCTCTTAGCTTCCTTTATGGCAGCCAACTAAATCAGAAACAGGCTGCCCGCTGGAGTGCAAGCAGTTAGTGACAGATTGCTGGCTTTCAGAGGAGACAGCTTTGCATGCTGGCATCCAGGCAGTCCTGTCAAGCAGAAGGCTGTTTTTCTTTCACTTTCAGTTTTTATTCCTTGTCCTGTGTTTCTAAAACACACTGGTACCTGCGTAACCTTTCATCACAGGATGCCTTTGCCAGACAAGCTATTAGATACTGCACAGCTCTTTGGGGAGAGGTTTGGGACCATCCTGGAGAGGACAGCTGTCTGCTGTGCAGTGTGAAATGCCTTTGCTGGGACTTGGGGATGTTTTGTTCCAAGATCAGAAGCCAACAGCATCTTGTGTGTAGGTTTGGGAGCTGTGTGGGACAGTCTGCGAGCCAGTCATGGTGAAAGGGTGGCAGACAGAGGGTGCACACTGAGCCAACTCCACTCATAGCTGCAGCTGGTCTTGGATCCCCAGCAGTTCCCTTTGGAGAGGTGCCAAGCATTGTCCTGCTTCTCTTCTTTTGAGGCTTTGTAGTTTCAATAACTGAAGAGAGTCATCAGTTTGGTCTTAAAATTAACTCTGGTCAGTGGTTTGGCCGGTGCTGGTTCTGTCACAGAATGGTGGGGGTTGGAAGGGACCTCCGGAGATCATCGAGTCCAACCCCCCTGCCAGAGCAGGACAAAACTAGAGCAGATCACTCAGAAATACATCCAGACAGGTGTTGGAAGTCTCCAGAGGAGACTCCACAACCTCTCTGGGGAGTCTGTTCCAATGCTCTACAACCCTTACAGGAAAGAAGTTCTCCCTCGTGTTGAGGTGGAACCTCCTGTGCTCGAGTGGGAATCCATTGCCCCTCGTCCTGTTGCAGTGCACAAGAGGCTGTCCCTGCCTGCTTGACACCCAGCCCTTATGTATTTATAGACGTTCATTAGATCCCCTCTCAGGCTTCTCCTCTCCAGGCTGAACAGCCCCGGGGCTCTCAGCCTTTCCTCACCAGAGAGATGTTCCAGCCCCTTCATCACCCTCATAGCCACCCTTGGACTCTCTCCAGTATTTCCCTGTCCCTCTTGAACTGGAGAGCCCAGAACTGGATGTGATACTCCAGATGCTCAGAGCCACGGCCAGCATGGGCTGAATTTGCTGGCGTATCCCTTTCCTGACAGCCCCTTCCCTGCAGAGCCCAGCAGATGTGAGGACACTCGGCCCCGCCTGTCGCTCACCTTCCCCGCCTGGCCCGCTGCAGCGCGTTCGCCGAGGGTGCAAAATCACCGAATGCATTTGTACCATGACTAACAGAACGTGCCTGAGCTGTCATCTGCCCGTTGAGTATGAAATCACACAAGACTTGGACTCCTGCCTCAGCCTCGGTCTGTTCTGTGCACAACACTCATACTGGGGAGAGCCGTTAGAAGTGGTTTAAATGGAAGCTGACTGGGAAGTACTGGCATCCTGGGCCAAGCCCAGGAGCCAGTCATTTTAAGTATCACTTGTGTTTACATTAAAGTCACTTACTCATACTTTACAGGTGGATACAGTAGAAGTGCTTACATTGATGGTATCTGGAGAAGTCTGACACGACTATTTTTTTTTTATTGTTTTTAGGTTCCTTACGGGGCCTTTGCAACTTGTAAAGTCTTGCAGAAAAAGGTAATGTTGCAATCAGAAATTACTGGATTATTATTATGCTTGACTATTATTGTTGGGTTTGAAATGACTCTGTGTGGCTGCTCACATCTCGCTTCAGAAGACGTTTGTAATGAATTTGGCCGCTTACGGGATGCTGCATAAGGAGCGGTTTGGGTAGGGCTGATCCGGGCTGTGTGCTTTAGACCTAACTTCTGCCAGGGAAGGTGAGGTGATTGTTCCTGTCTTAGCCTATCTAATGATATTTCTCGTGTGAAAAACTAGGCTCTTGTTTAGATCTCATGATAAATGTTTGGCCTTCTCTGAAAAGCCATTTATTAATTTAATATTGATATAATGCTGAATAAGATATTAAGCTCTTACACAGCCTCTGCAATTAAATCTCAAGAGATGTTCTTGTTCTAGACAGCGGCGTCTCTTCTGTTCATGTCTCAACGGGGCTTTTCCTCCTCAGGTCCTGATTATTCATACGAATAATCTGACGTCTTTAGTCCCAAAGTCCTGCAGCCTCCTGAGCCTCATAACTGTGAAGGTAATGGTGATTCTAACAGTTAACCTGCAGCCTCTTTTCCTTGTGTTCTAGCTGTGTTAGAACACACCAGCTCAAAAAAACCCCTTCCGTCTGACTGCCCGAGTGGGTAACAAGGTGTGGAACCTGCTTTTCCTTGGTTCACCTCCCAGGTGGGCAGACAGTGGCCACCAAGTGGTTTGTATAAAATCATAACCAGCCCCAGGACTCGTTTACCCTCTTCATAAACGCCTGGTTCGCGCGGTGGGATTAGCAGCCTCTGGGGGTGGTCAGTCAGGGCCGAGTGTGTTACAGGGTAGATCGGTGGGGTGTGTGTGATGGGGCTGTATTCCCTCACCTGTCATGTGAATGTCAGCTCCACCACCCTCGTGCTGTGTGTGGTTCCACAAGAGGTAGAGTCACTCCAGCTCACCTCTCCCCATGGAGGGAGGTCTCCAGGCAAAGTCCTGCCCTCTCCCTGTGCCAGCACTGGTGTTGGGGCAGCTCAGCTCACTCGTCAGGCAGAAGATGGCTCTTTCTGCCCGGCTGGTTCTATGGAGATGACTTATCCAGTTGCCTCATCCAGTTCTGTGGAGCAGCTCCCTTGGTGTCAGTGCTCTCTCTCATCTTTCGTTTATTTATTGATGATTTATTGATAGAGGCTTGAGTTTGCAGAAGACCTACAAGAATTAAGTGCCTCTCTCTCCTTGAAAACCTAATCTGCTTTTCAAAGCCCCGTTGGAAGGGAAGGAGTTTTCATTGCTAGATAACTCACAGCCTTTCATTCTTGCACCATGACATCTTTCCCCAACCTCATTTGGTGAAATCATGTACTCTTCCAGGTTCTAGACCTGCATGACAACCAGCTGGCATCGCTTCCTGCTGATATTGGTCAGCTGACATCTCTTCAGGTAAAAGACTGCATCCCAAATGTCGTCAAAGGGCATGTTCCAGGACAGCAAGAACATGGGGTTACTGCTTTGCTTTGTAATTAATCACAACCTGAATGATGGTGCTCATACTGTCAGCTCTGTCTCGATGACTTGACTGTCACTTTTGTACTGGCTTGTTGGAGAGGGAGAGCAGGAGAGGAGCAGAAGAAAGGAGAAGAGCGGCCGAGCTGAATTATATAGTCCCAGCTTAGTGCCAGAGCCGTCAGTCCGAATGGAACCGTGCAGTGCTGTGAGCAAGTAGAGTCCTGTTGATTTCCCAAACCGTTCTGGTTTTGCCATTCTCCCTGGTGTGATTGTGTTGAGAACTCAGTGAGCCTGTCGTACTGCACACCAAGGGTCCCCTCTGCTCGGGGTGCAGCTTTGGGTTCAGTCACTGCTCCCCTAGGGGAGCTCTGCCTTGGAGTGGAGAACACTCTGCTTCCCAGTTCTTGCATCTGGGCTCAGCACCTACTGCTGCTGTTGGTTGTGAAGAGGGTTTCTCACAGCGTGTGGTAGTGAGATGTACCCTGTACCCAGGGCTTCTGGAAAAGAATTTTTTTTTTTTTTTAACCCATAAAGTATTGTCTAAAGCCAATTTCAGCTGGTCCTTCTGGGCCTGGAAGTAGTCCCAACAGCACAGATGTGTAGAAGACCTGAGACTTTTATAAAAGGTATCTTGAATATCTTTTCTGTTAATGCCTTAGGTCCTAAACCTCGAAAGGAATCTTTTAACATGTCTTCCACAATCTATAGGAGACCTTGCCCAGCTCCAGATGCTCAGTGTGAAAGGTATGGCACATGCTTCTTGTTGGTGCTCAGGGCAGGGCACCATTGATTATCAGGGTTGTGTTGAGCTGCATTAGTAACTATTCCTTTAAATCAAAGCAAGCACTGAATGGTTTACACTGTGAATGCTAAGGAAGAACACAAGAAAGGTTTGAGGTCAAAGAGCTGTCAAGGCAGGAGAAATCATCTAAGCCGAAAATGATTCCTAAAAGTTCCCTGAGCTGTTAGAAGTAACTGGGGTTGTTCAGCTGGCTCTCAGCAAATGCACACACCGTGAGGGTGCTGAGACACTGGAGCAGGTTGCCCAGAGAAGCTGCAGTTGCTCCATCACTGGAAGTGTTCCAAGACCAGGCTGGATGGGGCTCTGAGGAGCTGGTCTAGTCCCTGCCTATGGCAGGGGGGGTTGGAATGAAATGATCCTTAAGGTCCCTTCCAACCCAAACCATTCTGTGGTTCTGTGACCAACCTTGGTTCCCTGCCGAGTGTTCGGCTCATGGCTCTTGGGTCAAACTTGCTCTGTGTGATGTTTTCATTCAGCTCATTGCCTTTCCTGGAAGGAGGGGTTGTTGGGTCATTGTGCCTGATCTCCACAGCTGAAAGCTCACGTGGACAGCATTGCAGAGCCCCAGCTGCGAGGAGTATCCGAGAGGGCTGGGGGCACACGTCTTCCTTCTGGAGCATGAGACCTACCTTGAACTGGAGCACTACGTGTGCCCTGCAAGAGGAGTCCCAGACCAGGGCTCATCCCCCTCTGGATAATGGTTTAGACCAACCTAAGAAATCTGTCTGCACAGATTCAAGTGTAAGAAAAGTGGTGGGCCTGTGGCAGAAGCAGTTCAGTGGAGCAAGCAGAGCAGTCAGCCTGGGTGAGCTGAATTACAGTTAAGTCCACCAACAGCCAGAGCTGGGTCCTGGGAGCCCGCGTAGCCCCGCCAGGTTTGCACAGCCCTACCACTAAGGTCCCATCCCTACCGCTTTTCAAGGCTCCTGGACATTTTCCAGCCAGGCAATGCCATAAATCTGGGAGAAAAGGAGAATTTGTTATGGGAAGCTGGTGCTGAAATGGGGAAGGAAATGGAGGGTGAGGAGCTTGGGAGTGCAGCTCAGTTCATTGATGAATCTGTCTGCAGTACCTGGCCTCTGCCCCCCAGAGTGCAGTCCCACACCCAGTCCCTTCTCCCACATCTGGTACTTGCACCAAAGGGAAGAAGACTCCATGTTATGAAAATTCTGATAAAGAGCCCATATCCAGCCTGCAGCAGTGATCTCAGCTGAGAAGGTTGTTTTGCATGAGCAACCACTGCTGGACCTGTGCATTTAGGCTGTCTGCAGTAGATGGTGATCCCCACTGGCCTTGGTGGGCAGTGGCAGCCTCTGGAGTCCTTTTGTGACCCGTGACAGCCCCGTCCCTGTAACAGCGTAGAAATCGACTCAAACGTATGATTGTGGCTCAGTGTTCCAGCAGATGAGCTCGCCGGGTCGTGCTTTGGCAAACTTGTGTAGCACTAGAGGACTTTTCTCTCTCTCTAGGAAACAGGCTGAAGGAGCTGCCCGCTACTGTGAGCGGCTGGCGGAGTCTGCGCACTCTGGACGTCAGCGAGAACGCGCTGCAGGAGCTGCCGCGGGCGCTGGCTCACGTCCGCACGCTGGAGGTAGGACCCAGCCAGCTGTGGCTGTGTCTCCCCTTCGCAGGCTCTTTATTCTGCTGCAGGCTGCTTCCCTTCCTCCTGGCTCAATACGATAATAAACTGAGCCTAGAAAGTGATTTTTTATAGGGCCTGGGCAGGACCCACTGCGGGGAATTGTACTCTATGTGCTTCGTGGTGTCCAAAGTAGCTTCTGCCTAACCCTTCCCACTTTGATCCCTTCTGGTCGCTTTTTGGCTTAATCATGACAAAAATAATCCACAGGGAGTGACCCCCCCAGGTATCTCCATCCAGGGCTGACTCTGAGAGCACCACCTGTGCCCACAGGCTCAGGTTGACTCAGCCACTTTCCACCGAGGCTGATTCTAAAAGAGCAGATGGGCTCTTTCCAGTGAGGTTTTGCCGCCGTTGCGGTGACAGGTCTCTGACGCACCGGCAGCCCCCGGAGCTTTCTGGCTCCCTGGAGTGCGCAGTCAAAGCAGAACAAGTGCCAAGATTTTTATGGATGTGTTGCCTTCTGGCTGCCAAACTAAACTGTGCACATGTCAGACAACAGGACTGGCTCAGACACCAGCACGGAGGGTGTGAATAAATGCTCTCCTGTCTCCAACACCCAGCATTAGGCTTCACCGTGCCCGTGGGCAGGCTCTGAGAGGGGGGATCTGTGCACCTCGCGCCCCTGTGCTTGATAAAGTGCTTCTTTTCTGGGCCTTCCTGCTATGCCCTTCTCTACGGGAGGCAACATTAGGTCCTTTTGGTGGCCACAGGAGGATGAAACAGCAGGTGGTCCTTCTGATACCCCTTTTCTCTCCCTGTCCTTTGTATCACCATCCCTTCCATGCAGCATGCTTCAGGGCTCCAGCACGCAGAAATGGGTAGAGAATTACTTACTTGAGGAGTGCTGTGTGTGCCTTCTTGTGCTTAAACATGAAGTAGACCTGTCTGCATGAGGGAGATGTTCCACTGAAGCACTGAAGAACCAACTTAGAAGCTTCCAAATAAGAGACAGTAGAGTCACCTCTCAAAGATGTCAAACACCTGGCAGAAATTCAATGTAAACTTGTAGTTATGTCAGAATTTAGAGTAACATGAAGTCAGTAAGTGAAATCTGGGGGGGCTGCAAGGGTAACCACAATTGGACTCTGGCTGGGCCACCAGAATAACCTGCAGCTCTGTGTGTTCTCTTCTGGAGACGCTGACCTTGGATGCTTCTTCCATGACCTACCCATCACCTGATGTTTGCAGTGCAGGTACCGAGTCCATTCAGCAGTTCCTCTGCAAAGGTGAGCGAGAAGGCTTTGTGGGTGTCAGGGCACCGTGCCCCCTCCAAAGATGGCATTCATGAAGGACGAGCACGCGGTTGGCTGTGCTCGGGGTGGGTGCTGATGCTCTGCACGTGTAGCAAGCTCCTCACCAAGTTATGTGTCTTTGCTGGCAGACAGCAAAACGAGAGCCCTTCCTTGAGGCTTGCTTCTTACTGTCACACTGCTATTTGTGATGGTTTTATTAAAACACTGGACTAGCTGAGTCAGAACCTGTCTGTGAGGCAGAGTGACCGTGAGAATTCATTGCATCTCCCGGTGGTTCTGTTTCCTTGTTTGTATTTTCTCAAGTGGGAGGGTTAGGCCTTGTCCAGGAATAGCTGCCCTGAGACACGGAGATAGCACTCAAGGTCCCTTCTTCTGGATGTAATCCAGAAGCTTTAGGTGACCCTGCTGGAGTAGGGGGGGTTGGACAAGATGATCTCCAGAGGTCCCTTCCAATCCCACTAGACTGGGATTCTGGGATTCTACCCTCATTTTGTATGAGGAAGGACACGGGGGCTGCATACAAATAGTTTGCTAAGAGAAGGATGAAGCCAGTTGGCAAACTCAGAGGACAAAGATGATTACTGTGAGTTTATAAACACTGTTTCATGCGGATGGGAAGGTTTGGAAGAGTTTTTCTGTGGGGGAAGTGCCAGGCATTGTGCTAATCCCTGAAATAAAAGGATGGGCAGAACTTCTTTTAATATGGGCAGTAGCATTTGCAGCCCTGCAGAAGTCGACATGCCCGAGCCCGTGTGAAGGAAGCGTCCCTCTCAGAGCAGGTTACCTTTGATCCTCCTCTTGGTGGGAATGGGATGGCACGGTCTCCCCTCAGAGCTGCTCCTTGCTAAGCCAGCCTGAGCTGAAGGAGCTCTTTATGGCTCTTGTCTGTGTGCAGGGAGAGGGAGCACAGTCTCCCACAGCAGCCATCCCAAGGAGGTCTTTAAGCACCAAACCTTCTCGTGTCTGACACCTTGCAGAGTGCGGAATTGCATACTACCCTCCCTCGCAGTATCTGCTCCCTGCGCTGGAGGGTGATGGAGGAGGAACATCGGTGGATGGAGTGGACAGGACAGTGCATAAATACTTGGAGGAGGAGAGCGAGTGGCAGGTGAGGCTCCCCTGCGTGAGAAGGTTGGGGGTTTTGCTCCCCACTCCATCAGTGCATCTCACAGCACTCAGCACATCACCCCTCGTCACCTTCCCCACTGCCAGATGTGTCTTTTGGGATGAAGCGGCAGCAGGCGTAGCGCTGTGGGCGCGGGTGGCTCATCTCCTCCCCGCTAGCTGGGGGGGGTGGTACCACTGCTGGCTCCTGCAACACCCATTGTAAAGAGCTCTCTCCATCCTTGAAAGCAGTCAAGGGCCAGGGGTCACAGTGTGACACGGTGTGTGCAGCACGGTAACACGTGTGGGTTTTGGGTGGACAGCAAACTGCAGAAGAACCTTGTGGCTCCAGCCAGGCTCTAGACATGCCCAGCCCTACCTGGGGAAGGCGGGGTAGGACATGTCGTTAGGATAAGCTCTGCTAATTCCTGTGCTGTTCAGCAAGTGCAGAGTAAATTTCTTTTTCCCTGGAGAAACATGAATGACTGGACTTTTTGCCTGGGTTAATCTTCTTAGGCCTTTTGTTGATGTCTTTAGTCAATTAAGGAAATATATTATGTGGGCTAATAATGCCTACCAAAAATTGCTTCTGGGAGTAAATATCTGCTGATATTGCTTATTTTTCAGAACAAATTCTTGGATTATGAGAAGAGAAAGGTAAGGATGAACCCCTGCAAATGCTTTGTCTGCAGAATGGCTTCACTATTTTTTACTTGCTTTCCCTCCTGTTCTCAGCCAAAACAGAATGTTTGGAGAGCAGAGTTCTTGCAGAAACCTCCCCCGAGCTGCTCAGTCCTTGCTGCGCCTGGCTGACTCATCTGACACACACAGCCCATGAGCAGCAGTCTCTCTCCTGAGCGAGCAGTTCCAGTTCAATCAGTCTGTTTGCAGAGCTGGGTCCAGGGGCTTTCACACCAGGAGGCTTTTTTCTTGCCTCTCTGTGCTGGGAGCTCAGTTTGGTTTTCACATGAGATGGGCAGATGTGTGTGAGCAGTCCGTGCGCAGACTGCTCAGAACATCCCTGCCCCAAACTCCAGCCCCTCTGTGACTCCTCCTTTGGCCCTTCAGCTCATGGTGCCACTGTTCCTGCTCTGTCCTAGAGTTCCTTCTTTGTGGCCCCGTTTCCCTCACCCAGCTGCATTTTCAGGTTGCTCTTTTTATTTCGCTGGTCTTTGTTTCTTCCCCCATGCAGGGCTCACTTTAATCAGAAGCTCCTGTCGTGCCATTCGCCTCTCCCCTGGGCTAGAGCTGCTCGTAGCTGGCTGCTGCCTTCACTCTGTTGTCTCCAGACAACAGGGAGAGTCCCTTTGCCACCTGGAATTGAACACAACCTTAATTTGAGGCTTCCCTCTGGGCGCTTGTGTTGGCTGTTTCAGTTGTATGGGTTGATGCCCAGGGACTTTGGCTTCATGACTTTGAAATGTGTTGTGGGGAGTTTGGAGAGTGTCGTAAAGAGAGCAGCAGCTCCTGCTTCACAAACTTGGGCTTCCTAAGGAGTGACTATTGCCACCCCCTAGTCAAGCTGCCTCTTTGCTACTTGGCTTGCTTTCTGGTAGTTGAGGGGATTACAATGCCTCATTTTATTTTTTTGCCAGAATTTCTTCTTGCTTGGGAAGGAGCAGAGCCAGCACTTGACTGATTTCTGGCCTTCATCTTTCTTCTTGCTCCTCTTAGGAAAAAAAAATGCAGGAGAAGCTGGAATTTGAGCGACGCCTGAACATGGGGCAAAGAGAACACGCTCTGCTTGTTCAGCAGGTCAACAGTCAGAAGGATGAGATACTGCAGACAGTGAGAGAGGTAGGTCCCCTCTGGGCAGGCCCCATAGAGGACTGCCATGCCTGAACTGACCACTTTGTCCTTTGGTTCTCTCTTGCTTTGGCCCAGGACCAGCTGAGGCTGGAGGAGGGTCTGACCAAGCACCAGCGCTATTTGGAGGAGGAGCACCTGAAGCTGCTGCAGCAGTTGAAGCAAGCAGAGCAAGGCGTCGCCAGCCGTATCCAGAAGCTGCTAGAGGACAACCAGAGGTAGGGGCACGGGGTGTCTTCCAATGCCCCCTGTCCCTTGGGTGCTCCTGTTATTTTGGCCCATTCTGAGTGGTTTGGTTTGCCCTTTCTGGGTGTTGCGGAGCTGGTCGGGATCCATGGCTGGAGGTGGTCCCTCAGCTGTTGAACTGCTGAAATCCCATTTAAAGGATGTGGAATTTGACACCTTAAAAAAGTGTGTTTCACACACGTGTGCTGTTGGAGTTCCACAGTGCTGTGGGGAAAAAATGAATTCCTCATGGAAGGTGCATATTTGAAGTATTTGAAGGTACCACTGCCTGGATCTGCTGGACCTCCTGCTGGGGTGGTGCTCACACAAGGTTACCAGCCTGCTTAAAGCTGCTCTTCTGTGCATGAGAAGTCATTTTCTGCCTTCTGGGGGAGTAGTGTGTCCTGCCTAGCTTGGTTAAAACCTCTCGTTTTATCTTTTTCTTTATTTTTTCAGGCAAAAACAAAGTTCAGACATTCTGAAATCCTTGGAGAATGAGAGGTGAGTCTCCATGAAATAAGCTCTTCTAGAAGAGGGGCAAGAAGCTGGGAAGAGGGCTAGGACCTTCCTTTCAGAGCCACCAGTCTGAAGCCACCTTAAGTCAGGGGAGTTTTACCTCATAGCTGGTGCTGATCGCTGTCGCGGGCAAGACACTGGACTAGATGTGCCTGGTCTTACTCAGTCTGGCAAACCCAATGGGGTGGTGCTTCTACCTCTTCTTCATCTCTGAAAGGTCCTAGCTAAGGAGTTTGGGAACAAACCCCTGTATTCTGCTATCAAGGGCCAACAGAAACCCTACATCCATTGGAAGACAGGGTGTGGATGAAGATGGTCCAGTAATGTGTAGAGGCTGGGAGGAACACACCCAAGGTGATACTGCCACTCCACTGACAGTCTGAGCTGGCTTTGCCTCCAAAAGTGGTTATCCCCATCTCTCCCCTGCCCTTCAGCCAACTGTCTGTGCGGGGTGGGGACACTGAAAATAATCCCGTTGCATGTCAGATGGTTTTCCAGCCACACCAGTTCCCGATCTGTTAAGTGGCATTGTGTGTGGGTGTGCTGGGACAAGGCCAGGGGACGTAGGAATGGAGGCCAGGCTGCTGCTTTCAGCAGCCCTGCTCACTTACATCAGCTTTAAAGTGCTCGTTAAGCTTTGAGAGAAAGAAAGCAAAAAAAAAAAAGGGACTGGCACCAGGTCTGGTGAGAGCCTGGTGTGTAGATGTTCTGTTTCTCAGGACGATCACTTTTCGTCTCTAAGCAGCGATTGTCCCAGTGGTTTGGAGCAAAATTTATGTCATTTCTCTTAGACTTAGAGGTTCCTTACCAAGAAAACACTGAGACTTTTGTGTCTCTGATATGCAGTTGGCTTTCTGAGCAGGTGGCAGGGTGGATATGCCCAGCCTTCAGGCTCTGAGCTGGGTGGGTGGAGGAGAAGTGAGGTGGAGAAGTGAGGTAGCGCTCCTTTGAAGGAGTGCCTGAACAGATCTGGTTTGTTTGGCAGAATAAGGATGGAACAGCTGATGGCAATAACCCAGGAGGAGACGGAGCAGCTACGCAGAAGGGAAGTGGCCTGTGAGTACAGACAACTCTCTGGGGTGGTAAGGTGCAAGAAAGACCCGGTTCCTCTGGAGATGCTCTGAATAGTGACAGCCACATGGGAGACGCTCTGTCACACACATTCCTGCTGTGCTGCTTGGGCAGTGGGGCAGAGCTGCGTGGGGAGCGTTGCCATGGATACAGCACCTTCATAGAATCATAGAATAGTTTTGGCTGGAAGACACCTTCAAGATCATCGAGTTCAACCTTATCCCCAGCCCTATCAAAACCACTCAACCGTGTCCCTAAGCACAACACCTACCAGGGTCCTAAACACCTCCAAAGATGGTGACTCCACCACCTCCCTGGGCAGGCTGTTCCAGTGCCTGACACCCCTTGCAGTAAAGAAATTCTTCCCAATATCCAGCCTGAACCTCCCCTGGTTCAACTTCAGGCCACGTTCAACTTCAGCTGCTGTTGGTTGTCCATGAGGTGTAAACTGTGCTCCCGCTGTACCTACAGTGGGACACACAGGCAGACTGGGTGTAAGTACACAAAGTGCTTCATCCTCCAGAGGTGTACCAAGCAGGTGATACCTGGTCGGGTTCACGAGGCAGGAGGTGTGTGGTAAACAAGAACAGTGCGTGGGAGCCTTTTCTGCTCATGATGATCATGAGCTGATCTGCTGGGCCTGCAAGGGAGATAGTGTCTGCCTTGTCACTGGTTACTCGTGGTGGGACAGGCAGAGCTGGAGCCCTTCTGAGGGTCGGTAGGCAGTGACTGGACTCCTCCACGTGCTGAAGAGATGCAGACACAGGCAGAGTGGAGTTTGCTCAGGTTATTTCCCAATAAACACCTATGATTCTTGCAGCTGAACGACTCTGCTCCGAAGTGAATGAAATGGGAAAAGCAAGGACAGGTTGGAAACAAGGGAGAAGGGACTGTTAATGGCAAGGGATTGTAGCAGCAGTGGTGGATGGGCACCTGGTGTACACACCCTCTCCCGACACAGGCTGACTGACAGCCCTTCTCTCTCCTAGCTGCCATGCAGCAAATGCTGGCCGAGAGCTACAAAAACAAGCTCATCCAAATGACCTACGAGTCTCGTCGGCAAGACCTTGTCAACCAGGCCTGCTCCAGGTACAGTGGGAGATGTATGGGGCCAGTGGAACTGTTGTTAAGTCCCTTTCCTTCCAGCAGCCCCTGGTGAAGCTCCCATCTATACAGCCAGGAACTCGTGCAGCTGCTGAATGCAGCAGGAGAGCTGTGGAAGGGCAGGTGACAAAGCAACTTAAAGAAACTGTCAAGCCTGATTAATGAGCCTCCTTCTAAGCACAAAAATGTCCACGTTAATCATGCTTTGGATGAACTTTCACTCTTTTGCACCATTTATTTTAATTTCTACATTCTGCTAAGCATGGAGGATGGAATTAGACCAGTCCTCTTCCTGTTTGTGAGCCAGTTCAGTGTCCAAGTCTAGCACAGAACTCCTTTCCTCACCTCCCAGGGATGCTGTTTGTCTACACGTGGGGCTTGTTTCCCTGCTGTAGGCACAGGGAGCGTTCTGGCTCCCTCTGTTTACAAGAAGGTGAGAAATGTTAATCTGGCTCGGAACAGAACCTCGTGTGCCTGTGACCTGCCTACCAGAGGGCAGTGGGCAGATATGGTCCTGCCTGTCAGTTCAGCGTAGCCACGCTGTCTGGGTCTCCTTCATCAGCACACCCCATCTTCCAGTAACACCGACGGGCAAATTCTCCACCTGAGCTCTTGCTGGGGCAGCAGCAGCCCCTGCTTGGGCTTTGAGCTGTGCACGTTCAGGCAGCAGTGCTTCTGCTCTGGCTTGGTCTGTGGTGCAGGTTTGGTTTGGTTGTAGGGAAGAAGGTTTTCAATCTGTCAGCCTTTGGTAACCCTGGCTCGGTAACGAATGTCCCCGCTGCTGGGTTCCCTGTTGTCTGCTTTTCTCTTGCTTGTGTCGAGAGTCTCGGACCCGGCAGTAACTCCCTGGCAAATCCATCCTCTTGCAGCCTAGCTGAGATGGACCAGAAGTTCCAGCAGATCCTGGCGTGGCAACAGCTGGACCAGAACAAAGCTGTTAGTCAGATCCTGCAGCAGGTGGGCGAGGGAGCAAACTGCTGGTGGGGGTGTTGAGGGAGGGGAGCTGCGGGCGAAAGCAGGACCAAGAGTGGATCTGGAGCAAGGGTGGCAGGGTTGGGCTGCATGCAAAAGTTGTTTTCTAGGACACTCTGTGCTTCACTTTATGAGAATTGCTGGTGGGTGAGGGATAAATGTATTTATTTTTTAGCTAGACAGCAAATTATCAGAAAAGACAGCAGCACAGACCATAGGAAGCAAAACTGGTCTCATGATTCATAGAAAGGATTTTGAGACAGAAATCCTGTCTTTTTGCCAGGTTTCCTGGCTGATTTGGGGCAAGCTGCCTACAGGAAGCATTTTCAAAGCCTCCACTCCTTTTGAATACCTCACGTTGACCCCGAGACCTGTGCAGCTCATTTTTGGGAAGTGCTGGGCCATGCCTTGCTGCACAGCCTGGGCTCTCACTGCTGCTGAAAATCATCAGTGGGGTCCACACACAGTGTTCAAAATGTGTAACTTCTGCATCTGTAAAGTGGGTTTTACCTTTTGGGATGGTGGGAGCTGAGTCCCAGTGTGATCAGGACACCATTGCCCAGAGTGAGCACTGTTCAGGTGCTTGTACACCCCACGCTGCGCGGTACTGGAGTCTCTCAGCCCGTTTGGAGCTGCCTGAGCAGCCCTCACTGAGCAGATGCTGTCTGTCCCTTAGATCGAGATGCAGAAAGCTGCCTTTGAGGCTCTCCAAGTGAAGAAGGATCTTATGCACCGGCAGATCAGGAACCAGGTAAGTCAGCAACAGAGGAAAGAACAACCAGCTGCTCAGCTCATACCAGCATTGGAGGAGAAGCTTTTGAGGAAGATGAAAGTGCTGTGAGCACAGAGCAGGGTCTGGAGGAAATGAAGAGCTCTCGTATTGCTGAGAGCTCTGCCGCAAAGCGTTGGGCAGTGTTGGCTGGTTACACTCCCAGCTCCAGAGGAGGGAGTGTCAGTGCAGGGTTTAGAGTCGGGGGGGGCAGTGGCACTGCTGTTGCCGCCACCATCGGCACTGGTGTGGCTGAAGTGCTGGAGAGTGGTCGGCAGAGGACAGCCCTGCCTTGGCTCCGTAGGGGTGATCTGCAATTGCAACTATGATTTCCTTCAGGTTGTGTACTTAGCGGGGCTGCTCTTTCCACGAGTCCACTGCATCTCCATCCAGCACATCGGAACTGCACCTTGAGCCATAAGTTCACCTTTTCTTTCCCATTCTTAGCCTGCCTTTCTGAGCTTCCTTCTGCAGAAGGTGCAATGCCACAGGCGGGGGGAAGAGCGAGAGCTGGTGGGGAAAGTAGCGGTGGCTGGTGCACAAAGATGGGAAAGTAGCAGTGCTTGGTGCACAAAGTTGAGTGTCTATTTTCTGACACCATGCTCCAGAATCTTCCCTCTCCTCACCTGACACTAGCAGAAATATCTCTGGTCAGGAGTTGGTGGCTAAGCCTAAGAGCTTGGATATATTGAGTCACTCAGTGACTGGTCTCTGCTGGAAGCCCATGGATTGTGCGTGGACAGTCCAGCAGATGAGTCTAACAACTCTCCATTGCTTGAGTTCATCAGTAAGAGCTCTGCAGTTTGCTCACATTTGCTCTGTAACCAAAGGGAGGTTGTTCCTTGATACCACCACGGCTGGACCTTTTACTATCGAAATCCAGCCCCCTCCCCAGCACTCTGCCCAGGCAGCAAGCAGGCAGGAGCCCCTGGAACCGCCTGCTGCAGAGCCCGGCGTCGGCACGAGTTTCGTGGTCGGTGACAGATGTTAAGCAGCATGGCCTGGGGATGGGACGTGGCCTGGCAGATAGGTGAGCTGGGCTCTCATCTTGGCTTTGCTGTGGGATCTTGGGCAACTCACTTCACCTCTCTGTGTCTCAGTTGCCCCACCTGAAAGAGCACCTATCATTGATGGGCTTTGCTGCAGCGCCTTGGAACCAGGACCCTGCCCCAGTTGATCTGCAGTGTGAGTGGTGGTGCTGGGAGGACTTTGACAATCAGTTGCTGCCTTCCAGAGGGGCTGGAAATGGTTCAACTGGACGAACTGATGGCAGAGTGCTTCTAGACTTTTACCAGAGGTGTTTAGAGCAGAGAGACAATTAGAGAGCAGGGGACACAGCTCCTCAGGCAAGAGATGAGTAGTGACCCTAAGAGCACATGTCACAGAAGGGCATTGGCAGGTTCCCCAAGCTTCTGGACAGCTCTGCAGCATCGTCCCTCCCAGGGCAGCAGTTAGACCTCGTTTTAAAAGAGCATAAATTAAAAGTCATTTCAAATGTCAGTAAAAAATGTTTCATCTTCTGTTTAGATTAAATTAATAGAAACAGAGTTATTGCAGTTGACACAGCTGGAGTTAAAGAGGCAAGAACTGGACACAGAGACGCTGCAGGTATGTAGGGCTGTGGGGCTGCCCCACCACCCTCTCTCTGCTCTGGGATCGCAAAAGCTCCACTCGCTTCTTTTGCTCCTCGCAGTTTCCTGACGGTTTTATGCTCAGTCAGAAGGGCACTTACCCACAGCCCCCCACAAACCCCCCTTTCTCGTGGGAGCGTGGGAAGGTTGCTGCTGCTGCTGCTCCCAAACATCTCGGTGCGTTCTCAGGGGAGAGGTGAACGGGCCGGCCCCGATGGAGTCGGGCGGTTCCGGGTTTGCTGGGCGGGGAAGGGTTGTTGGCTGTCCCAGAAACACCCGCCTGCCGCGCGTCGCACGTCTTCTCATGTTGTCGTGTTGTGTTTTGCTTCTAAATACCTGCCAGTGCTGGCTCTCAGCTCTCCCTCTTCATTTCTTAGCCTTGTTTCCCACCATCCCACCATTCGATGGGCCAGTTCCATCAGCAGTCCCTCGCTGAGGAAGAGCAAGCTTGGCTTAAGCAGCTTGGCTGTGTGTCTTGTTGTTGTTACACCTTTGCATCGGTTGTTTTCTGGTGCTCGCCGTTTGCTGGGTTAGGTCACCTCTTTAGTCAGCCAGGATCCGTAGCAGACACCGTACGCTTCCCAAGAGCCCTGCACCCAGCAGGCTGGTTACAACACCTCTGAACCCTGTGCTGGGCACCTTGAAGTGTAAGATCTGGGTCATGCTACCTTAACTCATGCAGCTCCTCCGTATAGCGCTGCGGTGGTGGAGGCCTGCTGGTGAGGAACCACCCAAAGCTTATACAGGAAGACCAAGGAACCCTGGGCAGATTTAATTCAAATGACACAGGACTTGGGTGATTCCTCTTGGGTGACCACAGGAGCTCCAGGGGAGTGCAGAGAACAAGGCTCTGCCCTTGTACCCATCTGCAGCCCAACAGGCAGCACCATCTGTTTGCAACTTCAGCACTGGACACTAGGAAACAAGGTGTGGGATGGCTCCATCTCTCTGGAGACCCCCCCGGCCATTTGGTGGCCTACACCCCAAAGGTTCCCTGCTGTGACTGAACCCCCAGTGCACGGGCAATGCCCACCAAGTGCTTTGACAGAAGCTTCTCTGCAGTCATGCTTGATACCTCCTGGGCAGCAGACAGCTGCTTCCTCCCCAGTGTACTGGTGCTTTGCTCATGAACTCGGTAGATCATTGGAAAGTGGGGAGAACCAAAAGGACCCTGAGAAAGGGAGGTGTTTGCACAGGTCTCTTGCAAGGTCAGTTTGGGAGAGAGATCCCTACAGGATGTCCACAGTGTGGGTGGGCAGGAGAGCTTATCTCAAGGTTAGCTTCTCATCTGGAGCATCTCCCATGTGATGTTAGTTGTCCATCTCATCTTTGTGGAGGTCCTGATGCAGCAGAGCTTTCCTGCCTCCCTCAGGGCAAAGCATCTCTGCCAGCTAATGGTGGGGTTTGCCTCTGAGAGGCAGGGTTCCTGTCTCCTTCTCAAGCAGAGGACCTTGTCCCCGTGAAGGGTCCAACTGCTGATCAGTGAAGGTTTCCCCACACTTCTCCTGGAGGAGGTCAGCTCTCTAGCAATATCCTTGTCCATGGACATCTGAAGTCCTTGTGGCCAATGACTACTGGCCTCTGCTCAGTCAGTGATCCCCCGGCAGGTGTGGGCTAGCTGGGACTGAACCCTGCAGAGGTGCCAACCTGTTCTGACGTTCCTGAGACAATCAACCTCTCCTCGTTTCCCAGCAGCGTGGCTGGAGTGATGACTTACCTTGCCCTGGTACCTTGCAGTGCTTGGTGGGGGACCCCAGTGAAAGCCACCTTCCCAAAAGTGTGGGGGTGTTTCTGGTCTGCCTCCCTGCAGGCTTCCAGACCTAGTTTTGGGTGGTCTTTCTCAGATAAGGAGGAGGTGACCATGAACACTCGTAATGCCACTGACTGAACTTCTGATGGAGTGATGAAGAGCTGCTGCAGGCCAGCACAGTCTGGGGTGGCCTGGGGGGTTGGTACCACCAGCTGATGGCCAGAAATGCGTGCAGCTTGGGTCTGCCGCGCCAGCTGCTAGGAGAAGGTTCAGGTTGTCCACTCCACAGGGCAGAGGGCCCGTGGGGCACTGGGCTTCCCCGTCTGCTCTGACTGGTTGGGGTGTGGTAAGTGCTTTGCTGGAATGGGGGCGGGGTGGTTGCTCCCAGCTGTGCAGTGTGCAGATGTGGGTGCCAGGGTCCTTCTGTTGCAGGGGGTGATCACAGAGCAACGCCAAGCACTAAGCTACCTCCTGCAGCAGCTGCTCAAAGAAAAGAAGCAAAGGGAAGAAGAACTGCAACAAATACTGGTAATGAAGGCCCGTCGTTAGCCGCTGTAGATGAGGAAGCGGGTGGGCTGGCAGCAGGGAGAGCCCATCGGTCAGCACAGGGGAAAAGGGGAGCAGAGGATGCCTCTGAGGGGTTGTCTCCAGATCCAGAGGCTATTTGAAGTTCAGAAAGTGCTGATCCAATCTCTCGGGGCACAGTTAGTGCCACTCCCTGGTGCAGCATGAGGCACCATCATCCTCATCATCGGGCTGCCCTGTCGGGATGGGGGGTGGTAGGGAGGGATGAGCACAATCCCATGAGGTCCTTGCATGTGGCCTTGTAATCCTGAAGATCTCCAGACTCTCCTGGGCTTCGGGAGACCAAGTCCAATGCTTGGGGCAAAGTGGTGGTGGGGATGCGTGACCCTAGGCTGGCTGTGGGGATCAAAGGGGGATCAGCCTGCAGAAGGCCAGAGGTGCCCATCCTACCACAGCTGTGCCCACAGCAGTGCTCTGCACAGCCTGGGCTGTTGGTTTCCCCTCCTATACGTCCAACTCAGACTGCCCTAAATACCACCTGTAAAGTTATCCTGGGCTGTCTAATGAACGAGTTTGTTTTTCAGCTGGAAATGGAGGCAAAGAGTGAAACCAAACAGGAGAACTACTGGCTGATCCAGTACCAGCGCCTGCTGAACCAGAAGCCCCTCTCCCTGAAGCTCCAGGTGCTGCAGTTTGTGCTCAGCTCTGCAGGGTGTGGGGGGAGGGAAGGTGGCTCTGCCTGGACCCGTGGGGTCAGCTGAGGCAGGAGCAGGGCACAGACCCCTCGCACAGGCTGATGAGCCCAGGGAGACCCCTGGCTTCCCTGCATTTGGCCCTCGTGCCCTGAGCAGGGCTGCCCAGGTGCCTTCTCATTCAGTACGGTGGAGGTTTGGGGGCTGCCCAGCTCTGTAAGGAGCCCACAGCTTAGCTCTGTGCTGGTGGGAGCTGCCATAAAGTCATAGAATGGTGGGGGTGGGAAGGGACTTCTGGAGGTCAAGTCCAACCCCCCTGCCAGAGCAGGGTCACCCAGGGCAGCCCACACAGGAACAGAGCCAGGTGGGGCTTGAAAG
>JANHGN010021319.1:11368-25327 GCA_024605025.1 Megaceryle maxima | reverse complement strand
AAAAAAAACCAAACAAAAAAAAACCCCAAAAAACAAACAAACAAACAAAAAAACAAACCCAAAAAACCTGTTAATAGTAGTTTTCTAAAAGTCTTAAAGATAAATCAAATCATTAATAAACCTAGTTTTGTACAATAACAGAAAATTAAGGAAGGACATAAATTAAGATAGTAGCAGGATCTTCTGATCATCTGGTCTGACTGTCCACAACAACCTAATCAGTTGTGCATCAGCAGTAAATATCATCGTGTTCCATTTGCATATAAAGATACTAAGGATTTCAGTTTTGTAAAACTGACAAATTAGGTGTTATAAAAAAGCAGATCAGATTTCAGCCTCCTCATCAGCAACAAACATGTTTTGTCTCAAAAATAAATAAAAATCCCTGCTTATTAAACCCTGGGAAACTAATTCCATCAAATAAAACTAAATACAAAATTAAGCTCTAAACTTGGGCTAGCAGGTTTTCACTTTGTTTTAGTCTTTAAAATTCTAGACAAAATGTAATCAAAAACTGTAGAAATAAACTATTATTATTATTACACTATATTATTACTTCATAATTTATCACCAGAGAGAAGCAGAAAGTTTCTTAAATTCCTATCTTCAGAATGTCGTCAGAGTTCATATGTTGCAATAGGAGGTATCTTAGTGTGTTTGATACAAACCACCACAGTTTTTAGGCTCCTTTAGGATGAATAGTTTTTTGTTCAATGTTTTCTGTATTGCTAGGACTTAAAATGTCAAAATAAAGTCAGCTCTTCATTGAAAATCTAATGATGGTTTCACTTTTTTAAAATTTCAAAATTTTTTCAAATTTGTGGTCTGTGGAGATGCTTTTTTTCCTATCACTTTTCAGTGGGGTTCTCCTTTGGAATTTCCATAGCTCTTCTCTAGGTTCTGCACCACTGACTCCTTTTACCCCTGGTGGTAGTGGAAGTAAAGATTAAAATGTGCAAAATCAGATACTTTGCTGTAGAACCTGTTAACCAAAGTCCAAAATGCCTAACTTAATAAAGAGAAGAGCAAGAAAGCTAGCTGCTACATATTTTGGTGTGAAATTGCCAGAAATGAGCAAAAATATAGAAAAACACATTTCCTCATAAGTAACAAGTCTTTGTGAGCTTTAGTGCCAGAGTATTTCAATTATATTTTTGTGTGTATGTGTGTTTGTGTAATTCAAATGCAGTCTCACAACAATTAGCACCATAGGCATCTGGGCAGTAAAATAACTTTGTATACGCTTACTATCTTCAGAATTTCAAAGGCTTCACTAATGTTCACAAGCATTTTTTCTAAGTTGGAAACCTCCATTAAAACTACTTAGGAGGGGAGATGTGTTCTAATTAAAAAAGTTTGTCTTCTGAAAAGGTGAATGAATGTCCAAATGAAGCCTTTGTTAATCTGCCTGCTGTGCCTTTCTCTGTGGAGGTACAGAGATTATTAAGAAAAACTGGTTCAAAGCTCAGGTGCTGCAGTAGCAGAGCCTCATCTCTCGGCTGGCTGTTGGGGAGCTAGTGTCCATCAGGGAGCTCAGCCCTTCATCTCTCTCACTATGCTGTCAGGGCAAGGATTAACGAGTGGTTTGGCAGATTGTCTTCCCCTTCTGCCCAAGATTTTCTCAGTGCTTAAGTTCTGAGGTGGCCAGAAAAAAGGCTGAGATTTCGCAGGATGGTATGAAGCCAAGTTGTCTCGGACCACAGATGACTCTGGTGGCCTCTTGTCTCAATACTGGTCCTGCTCATTTGGAGGGCACCTGTGTAATCAGCCATATATTAACTGCAGCCAGAGTCCTGGTCTCCATGTATCCTGCCAGCAGTTTACTCAGGAAGGTATTGTTCACCCTGCAGGCACAAGTGTGATGCCAAGCTGCTGTGAAATCTCTCTGTGCTTTTTCATCCAGATGAGCCTGCAGCACCTACATATACCAGCCTGGATGCCTCTGGGCAAACACTAATCATTGCCATGATCTCTCTGAGTTTTCATTGGAAAGCCTTTGCCACTATGATATAGTGGCAAAAAGAAATCTGAGAATAAGGAGTTTCTTTACTGCTTGTTAGAACTGCTCTTTTCCTGTATAAAACTCTTGAAAGCACAGATTTGAGAGCTTGGTGTGTTGTAGGGAAGATGTCAGAGCACTCTGATTCAGTGTTAGAAGACAGCTGGGTAACTGCGTTTTGTTTTCTGCCTCCAAGCTGTTTTTCTAAACTTTGGTAGGTATTCTTCCTCAGCATGGCCTGGTTTCCCTCCTGGGAACAGTTATAACACTGACAGTGTAGTTATCCTGTCAAAATCCTTTATGGTAGAGGGTAGCGTGCAAGGGACGATCTAAAAGAGACATCTAATCTCTGTCAGTGCTTCCTGCATCTGGCCAGCTGCAGGACCTGTCTTTAAACAGACATTTCTTTTCATTTCCTGCTGACCATTCTGTATTAGGTTTAGAGTTGACTCTTGGAGTTACTTATTCAATGGTTCTTTGGGTTTCAAGTAGAAATGATGCCTCTAATTTTACCTGAGTCACTGGTTGCTGTTATTGCATACTTTTCAGCCAGCCATGCTGCAGATCTGCACTGATAGGCTTAACAACAAACTTTTATGCTGCCTACTTTCACAATACATATCCTCACCCATTGCTGTGAACATGTCATTTGTGCCATCAGAAATTCATTAGTATCTGTCAATTGGTGTTGCCTTGTCTTCCATGAACTGGGTCAGCTATGTTAAAACTGTCCATGTTTTAAGCCCTGGAAATGACTACAGCCAAAACTGGCATCATGCTGGCAGCAGCCTCAGTAGAAGGACAAAGGAACTGAAGAAAGACAAAGTCTGAGTAAATTGACAAACATCTGAAGAAGCTCTGACATTTTCAATTTACTGAGAATCTGCTTCAGGGACATAGTTAACTTCTTGTTACTATCCATGTGTGAAGTGACAATAACTAAGGTAAATATTCACCATGGAAGTTGGGTATATTACATTTCTTTGGAAAGTTGATGATAATTTTTCTGTCTTCTTCTGTTCTATAGTTTATTGACTTTTCTTCTATCAATTCCATTATTAAAACTTAATTCTAAAGAAAGTTTGTGTGGGTACATTCTTACAGACCACTCTGAATTTACTATGTTTTATCTCAAATTTTGTTTTGTTTTTATTTCTGATCTTGTCATTAGATTTATTTATTTTCTTAAATTGAATTGCCATTAATAGTTACTTGCTTTCAGCATAGTGGAATATTGAAGATGGACTCTGTGTCATCTATATTTGCCATGTATATAGAAAATAATTAACTTCTTGTTATAAAGTAATTTATATCTGCTTGTGAAACATTACACTAGGCTTCTATCTCCCCAACTCTAACTGCACCTGATATTAAGTTATGCAAGTATTCTTTGAGTTACCTCATTTCTACATAATTCATGCTAAAAATGTAATTTTCTTTCAGTGATTGATGTCCAATCATTTATTTATTGTGTCTTGGGAATTTGCTTTCCAAAATAGAATTTTAATAAGCATTAAATCAATTACTGTATGTTTATCATTGAAGATTAACTATTTAGAGTATTTAGCACTGACTACTGTCAAGAAACCGTCTTTTAATGTTGATTACTATCTGATTTCTGACTTAGTCTCCTATGAAGGTTCTGCTGAAATTGCTTCAATATTATCTGGAGTCCTCAGATTTCCTTGACTGCAGTCAGTGAGGCTTTTGGCTTGTAAAGACAAGCAGAAAGCTCAAAAATCAGTAGATTTTTACTGGGAATAGGAATGTGCTGAGTTTCAGTGTTAGATACTGCATTTTGAAGATTTTGAAATTGTAGATTTAAAATTATGTGCCTCTGATGGAAAGCTCCACTTGCTTTTTTTATTGAAAGAGCTCACATATATATCTGGGTTATCTATATGGAAGTAGTCAAGGATAAAAATGTCAAAATATTGGATTGCTCTTCACCCTTTTGTATAGTCCAGTATATAAAATTTTGCTATTACTGGTCACAGGCCATAGTCTTCATGTCAATTTGACAGTACACGGTCTCAGGACACATTGGGGCTTGTCTTGTCCTTTTTGATCTTGTTTTAACAATTTTCTAGTGCACAATTCATTGTACCCTAGCCCATCTTAGTGTAAACTCTGTGTCTGTATCAACAGCAAAGGTCTGAGAAATGTATATAGTCCCTGAACAAATGGAAGCCCTTTATTTCATGTGAGGATGAGAGAGGCATTGGGTGACTTTCAAACTTCATCAGGGAACCTAGGAGAAGGAAGAAAACTCATGGAAGAAAGCATACTAAATTAGACCCAAATGTACCCTAGACTAAAGATGAAGACACTCTGAGTTATGCCCCTAAAAAGTCATAACTGCCATCCTGGTGAAGATTTCAGGTTGATGATGACTTGCCTCAATACTCACCCCTTCCTCTGGGAGATTGAAACTGCTGATGTTAGGATACAGAGAACCGTTATAGAGATAAGCATGACAGGAAGAAAAGGGTTAGCTACTTGGAAGGTCATGATTGTTGACTGGATTAGCGAGGATTTTGTTTAAAAATTTGACTATTAAACCAGAAATCAGACTGTTTAAAATTCCTAGCTCCATATTTATGTGTTTCTCTATAGCTCTTGCAAGATTTTGAACATAACAATTTCATATATTTCAGAATTAAGTTATTTAATACTGAAATACAACCACTGTAGTGACTGGGACAATTCTGCCTTTTGGGAGTGTGGTAGACCTCTAAATGTTTTTAAGTTTGGCAAAATTTAGGGCCTTGGAATTTCTCAAGATTCAAATTTTTCCTGGATGTTTTGACACTATTCAGATAAAATCTCCATTAGAGTTTTTATTGGAGCTGCTGCTTATATAGATGAAAAAATTACATCTAAGAATATCTTCACTCTGAGTTGTATTTTTGTTGTGGTAAATACCTAATTCATAGCAGCTGTCTAGAAATTTAAATTGGTAAGGAAAAACAATAAAAATTTGTTGCCATACTTGAAATGACCTGCCATTGTATATAACCATTGAATTAATTTTAAACTTTGTAATTCAACAGAAACCTCTGGTAAGTCTGATAAGGGCTGAAAACTATTACTGTTGATGGTAGACAATACATAACTGTGAAAAACAACTATCATGTTAAACTTTGGAAACAAACACTGTGTGATGTAAAATCTCAATCACATCATCAGTTGTGGTCTGCATCTCATAGGGGAGTGGGTGAGATGAGAAAACTTTTTTTTTTTAATCTGTTTTTGATACACTGCAGCTGCATTCAAAGCAACTCTGGAACTAGTTTTGTTTGCTGCAGGATGACCACCACTATGGTGGTAGACCCTTGACATGGCAGCTTCAGGATTTTGCAAGAAAATAAAATCTATCAATATTTTAGTCTGTGTCTAGATAAAACCATGAGGTTTTCTTCTTAAGGGAGCAGCTTAAAGCTTTTTGCTTTGATGCAGGTGCAATGGGTCACTACCTGATGAATCACCTTGGGAGAAGTAGCAGGCTGGGTAAAGCCTGTAGTGGAAGGGTGGGAAATCAAGAGGATCTGGAAGCTGTATGTTAGACTGAGGTATTTGGGAGTTTTATGCTGTGAATGAGACTTCGATCTTTTTCTTGTGATTGCATAGAAAAATGTCTTTCCTTCAGCTGTCTAGTCTGCCAACTTTCCTAGAAGTAGTCAGGAGTTTTGGGAGTGTTTTACATGATTGGGAGATGGTAATAGGGGCATAGGGGTGTTTCAGCTTCATTCCCTATCTTGGGTGGCTCTAGAAATATCATCTGAGGTAGCTTCAAGGTCCATTTGAGCTATCCCTATAGCTGCTGCTCTATGAGATTTTTTTACAGCAGTGAAAAAATTAGTGTGCCTTACTGACAGCCCAATTAGGAAGAGCATAGGAATTTTTTTTTTTTTTTTTTTTTTCTCATTTCTTTCCTATCCCATTGATGATCTTTCACTGTAAGCGAAGTCTCAAACAACAGAGAAACATTAAGAAAAGATTAGAACTGGTAGGGAGTGTTCTAACTGTCTGATGATCTCTGTGAATGTAATTACATTTCACATTAACTCATTAATGCATCTAGACTGAGATATATATTTAGCTTAGATTTTTAGGATTAAATTAATCACTAGATCTAAACAATATTTTTTTGTGTGCTAAAATCTAGGGCTTTTTGTTATGATGGTAGAGTATAAAATAATCAAAACGAATGAGTAACATCATATTTCCTATAGTTCCTTAAAGTGTGAAACTGCTCTTAGTGTTACATATCTCCAGTTGAAAAGTGGTTATTCTAAATACAATTTCTAGTGTTGTCTGGATTAATTTAAGAAGCATAAAGCAGCTTAAGTTTAAAATGCTTACTGGGACTGCACACAGTGACCCTGGGTATATTTTAATTTTAGTTGTTTGGGGTTTTTTTCCAAATTAAGCACGCACTCTGAATTTTACAATATTTCATTGTAAAGGTTCTGTCTTTAATCTCCCAAGTGCTTTAATTCCTGGGACTCTTCCCAAACCATGCATGTGCCTTTACAGCATAAACTTCATATTAATTACAGTGCAAATATGTTTTGAAGAAGCTATTCTATGTTGAGAATGTCACCTTTTCAGTTAAACTCTGAAAATCAGAGCTGTAAAGTATCCCTCTGCTATTTTTAGTGAAATATTATTTGTTTGGCTATCAAGATACTTCCTTTATATTGAAGGTTAATCTACATTTGGTAGAGAAAAGTTCCTATTTAGTCTTATTTATCTGGAGTTATCAGAGCAATTAGAAATATTTTTAGACTAATTATGTATTTACAGATGAGGAAATTGAGATAAAGGGGAATTCTCATCAATAAAGGTGTGTGATAGCATAGTTTCTGTATCTTTTTTGGGGGGAATAACATCTAGAAATGCATGGAACAAACATAACTGCTGAGAAACCCTCAGGAGCAGTGTCATGCCAGAGATGTCTTAAAGCCAAAATAAATAATATGACAAAACCTCATGGAAACATTTATTAATTTTTTATCTAGTTACTCAAGTATATTACAAAGATAAAAATATGCTAACAAAAATTTTCCTCAAGTGTAACCTTATTTCAATCTAACAATCTATGATTTTGACCAGATTTTATGTAGTTCATCGTACCTTGCCTTAATATTATGGGCTTTTTCCTTCACTAGTTGTAACTGCTATCTCAATGCTACACACTGATTATTAAGTTTGGTTTTAACCTCTCAACTGATTTTACTGACTTCTTTTACCAAATGGAGATGGTTGGTAAGAACACTTACCTAGAATTCTTTCTAATCAAATGTATCAATAGTTTAGTCCTCTTTCAAGTTAACTAGTGAATTACTGCCACTTATCTGGAGATGGTATGCATTTATTACTTTTCACATAAAAGTGAAGAATTCTGTCAATTCTTGTTGAAAACTGATGCATCTATTTGAGGATACTGTGTTTTCTTCACTTTCTTCTACTTCGCAGTTGTCATTCAGTTCCAGTTTGACAATGTAAAACTAGAGCAGTCATATGATAATATGGAAAGCTTTATTTTTATTTTCTTTTAGGAAGCTCTCAAAACAAAGTCTTGGGTAATTATTTTGGAAATTATCCACAACTAAGTTTTTGTGGTTTTATTAATGATCAGATGTTGAGGATTGTTCGTATTAAAATTAATGAGGTTTACTGAAGCTGTACATTAGGAAAGAGATATATGTTAAAGGTATACACACTGGTGCTGTAATGCTTCCTACTCTGATCGCATATACAAATTTTATAATCTTGTCATTAAGAGATTATATTAAATTTAATGACATTTTGATTTCTCTGAGATGTGACCATGTGTTCTATTCCGTAAGACTTTTCTGGAAAGAATGCTAGTTGGTGCAGCAAAATCTGAATGCTACTTTCAGATGGTGAAGCTAATATCCTGTTTATTTTGAGTTCCTTCCTGTGTTTCACATGTTGATAATAACAACCTCTAAAAAGCTTAATGGATTAATAACTGCAATCCATTTTCTACTTAAGCAGAAAACTTTCTCTTGACATCAAAAATAGACTTAAAATGTAAAATTTTTCTGACCTTGTTTCAGAGCCTGTTTGGATTTCTTTATAAGACTTATCTTTTTAAAAATCCTAGATTAAACATCTACAACTTTTTCAACACACTTTTTCAACACACTTGTTTACTTAAACAAGTGGAAAGGCTGAGAAGGCCTTTCATTTATATCAAATATATTTTTTCTTATTTTAAATGAAATTAAGTAGGCTAAACCAGATAATCCACCTTTGATGTAAATTCAAGAATTTTTTTATATTATAACTTTTTTTTCCCCTTTATGAGAACTGCTTGTTTACCAAAATAATTAAAAATAGACATAGTGCCTGGCTTTGCATGTTCTTCTTTTAGTCTTTAGTGTCTCTGCAGAATTTCTCTACTGATTTCAAAAGTTCCTTTGATTATTGCTCATCCTTCTGCTTTTCTTACATACTGCTTGGTTTTTTTTTTTTGGTTTCTACATCTTAATTATCATTCTGCTCCTCCTATTTCTGTATTTTGATTTTTCTTTCTGCTTTCAGGGTGCTTGCAGTTCAATAGTGTTTGTCCTTTTCTTTTGCTTCTTAGTCATCTTTTTGTCCCTTTCTGTATGCCTTTCAGAACTATGAAAAACTGTGGGGCTGACTTGTTGCACTTGTCATGAAACTCTCCCTACTTGTACCTAGCCACACGCTTGCAAGACCACCTTTTCTTTTGTTTTGCACTTGTTAGATCTTCACAGAAATACCATTTTTCTTCTCCTTTACTAGAAGTTCTTGATTAACACACTAAATATTTTCTGAATATTTGATGCATTTTTCATCTGTTTCCATTCATAACAGATCTTATGGTGATTCTGACTTATTTGGGTTATGCAATTTGTTTTTTATTAATGCTTTAGAGCACAATAAAAATGAAAATGGATGTCAGTTTCTGCTAAAAATTACTCTCTTACAGAGCTTGTATAACGATTTTATGCTACAGACAGAGCAGAACAACTTAGACTATTGTTGTGGAAGTTTTAATAAAATAGAAGACAGTTTAAGGACTGGACATCCTGTCATTGTGAAGTACAACGGTGTGGGGTGGAGTTTTAGGGGAAAAGGAATAAGATGAAATATTGTATTTTGGAGAAAATAGATTGGAAAACTAAGTAGTTGAATAGCTTAAAACATTTAAGCCTTTACAATGATAGTAATATGACACATATGGCATATTTATTTGTTTATTTAATAAAAGCTTCTTAATTGAAGCTGTAAGTACGGAAGGGAAGCAAGCAGTTTCATGGTACACATTTTTTATGAACTCTGATATATTTATCTATCAATGAACTCTTAATTAATTTATTAGTAACTCTGCTTTTCTTCAGGAATTTTTCCAATCGACTCTATAGCGTGAGGACAGAGCACATAAAATATCCAGAAAAGGACAGTGATGGAAAGGGTGGAGTTGAAACAAATGAGCTGGAAAATGCTTTCTAGGCAGAACTGAAACCTTTATTACAATCAACATATGTCTGCCTCTGGTGTTGGAGATAATAGGAAGTTACATCAGACCTTGGACTGCTAGCCTTCAGACAGTGCTGGAGAATTAGTCTTTGTACCCTGCCCAGAGATTTCCTTCGCTATGAAAATACAGACTTGCAATGATTGATACACCTCCAGACACAGGATGCCTGTTTCTCTTTGTAGATACTGTAGCACTTGTGCTTCCTCTCAGCAGACTTTTTTTGCAGAGTTATACCTTTTCTTAATTTTGCTCATGAGGGCTAACAGGCAAATCAGAGATACGCACAGTGGTATGTTCATTCCAGTTATTTGATCTTGGGAATTTTCATGTGAAGAAATCTTTGTAGCTGCTGGCATCACTTACCTATTGCAACCTGCTAGTTGGGCAATTGTACAATCCTTTTAGTAAAGTAATAAAGTAATACAACTCTGTCATCAAAGCAGTTAGGTTGTTTTTTTTGGTTTTGTTTTTGTTTTCATCCTACTCTTCCTATTAAAAGAGTGCCAGACTTACATGATTGTCAGCCTAACTTTTCTAGTTTTCACAGTCATTTGCTTTGGACTACTACTGTCCTCTAATTTTTATAATCAGTTTCTCCTTTTCCTACTATTTCTCCTTCCTCTGAGTTTGGGGCATCCTATATGCTTAAGGTTAATGCATTAATGTAATTTTCTTGTTTCTAGGCTGAACAAAAGAAGTTGATTCAATCTTTTCTCACAGGGTTGGCTTTTTGGACTGGTGGGGTATCTCTCCTCACTCTCCCTTGTCAATTTGAAGATTCTTCAGTTCATCCATGAAAAAGCTTTGTCAGATTGGTATGTTTCAGCGAAACACAGTTGAGAAATTCAAAGTTGATTTTGCATCAAAGGGACTGTAAATCAACACACTGACTTCTGTCTCTTGAACTGACAGAGTCCTTTTGTAAGAGGATGTTTTGGTAATGCCCATCTCTGCTAAGTGAGCTCTGATTGGCTTACTATGTAATGCACTCTTAAATCTGTTTACATCATGCAAATACTCTGACAGCTTATTAAGGAACTCTTGTCACCTCTAACTATATGCTTTTTCTTCTAAATGCACTATTTCAGAACCAAACATTATGCAAATTATGGGGGTTGGGGATTATATCTATAACTAAATAACCCTGGGCACCAACTAAATATGTTGGCAGGGTAATATATTTAGGACTGGTTATTGATGGCAGTTATCACTAGAGATGGATTCCAGCAATAGGTGACTGTCCTTGTTTGTATGCTCATATTATTCATTGTTCCCAAGAGTTCAGATATGGGATCCCACCTATCTCTTCATTTTTTCCTAATCTTGGGAAACAGTAGTAGTATCACAAAAAATATTTTTCCAGAAAATACAGGAATGTAGTAATTTGGAAAGTGTTTATTAATAGCCAGGTCATTCATGCAAATTGTGGTTGCATATATTATTCCAATAACTATCAGGTGCTCTAAAGCATTTCAGTCATTATCTACATTTGTAACCCACATAAATAATAAATAGGTACCACTTTCAACTATCAGCATCATACAACCTCTGAAAGTTCTAGTTCTTTTCCTAGATCAGTCACTTACAATCCCTTTGATGCAACATAAAATTTAATTTCTCAACTGTTTTCTATATTTGTTGCACAAACTCTTCATAAGTTTTTAGTAATTTGCTGGCTTCCTCTGAGGAGAGAGAGATCGTGATGAATGTTGGTCACTTAGTAAACATGCTCTACTTTCATATTATGTTCTTATCTAATATATTTGCAAGCTATCATGCAATAAATCAAACCACTAAGTTAATATATATACAGTTGACTTGCACAGTATGCACCAAATTTTTTTTTAGTCATAAAACAATGTTATAATTCAGTTAAATATTATCCAAAGACACAGCAGACTGAAAGTCACTGCTCTGCAGAAGCCATATTTCCCTTAATCTGCAGATTCAGAAAGTGAGGCTCTGAAAAAAAGACATGTATGTAAACAGAGCTTTTTCAGGAATGCTTCATGAACAATAATAGACAGTTTGAGCAATTCTTTTTAAAGTGAAAGCTTGGATAGTAACATAGCCCATGAACAGATTAATATTCTGTGCCTTATATTGCTTTGCGCTGGTAGATACTCAGTCATCTACAGGAAGTGCATGTCAACACGGTGATGGCTCCTCTGCTCCATTTGGGGATCTGTACATTTTCACCAACCAGTGTGGAGACAGCACTAATAAGAAACAAGGTAAGCCTCACTGGGCTTCATCATAAGTGTGATATGATTTGATAATTAAATGTGGTAGCAGAGAGAAGCAGGGGGGATTTTACTTCATGTTGCAAAAAATCTTTGGAAATTATTGTATTTTTTTCCCCTTCTAATGTGATTTTCTAAGACAGTTTCTTTCTGCTTCTGTTTGATTTTTCCTGCTTAATTTTCAACTTCTATGCAGTGCAACTCTTTCATAAATCTTCATATGAATATTATGTAGCAAAAAGTTTCCTCATCCCCATAAATTCAATGGAGGTTTAACAAGTATTAGTTTTTGGTAAAATTATTTGCTGACATTGAAGTTTCATCCAAATACTTAGAACAAGGTATAAGTGACAACATTATTTTATTTTTTTAATATAAGTGGGATTTTTTTTTAATTCATGAACTGATAACCCTAGCGTAATCTTTGTCACAATCAGAGGCTATGAGTACAGTTGCTGCTGTTTCCATCACGACAGATCTAAGAAGTGAGAGTGATTTTTTTAACTGCTAGTGTCTGAGTAAATTTGCATCAGAAATCTAGTATTTCCAGAAAACTGAAACACAAAGTGCTGTGAATTTCATATGATGCATAAGATAGCCCTGCTCTTTGAGGAGCTTTGGAATGCAAAAAAAGAGCTTGGATTTATAAAAAAAATCTAATTTTAACTAAAAGCTTATCTAATTTCTTCCACTCTCTGTGCAACAAAAGATGTTACTGTATTTGTCAAGTTCTTAAGGTTTAGCTTTAAAGTAGATTGGCTTTAGATGAGCCTGTGTGCTTCTGTGCACACTGAAAAATGCTAATTAGAGCATACTAGTGATCATTGAATTCAGCTGAAATCGGTGAGAAAGACCAGTAACTAAATTCGAGCTTCCTTAAATTATTGTGTGCCCAGATACATGTTTTTTTTCTTCCAATATGACTCCCTGTTTTATCCAAATAAAATACAGATATGCTTGAAACAGGAGTCTAAAATCAACTCTAGGATACTTGATTTTTGTTCCTCTGCATATAAAACAATTGTTAAGACTGTATTGGATATCAATACATTTTGTAACTTTATCGTGCTGTACTAAAATGAATTAAATGGCTGGAAATTATGCCTGTTGAATCCCCTGATCTGTGACTAAGGAATCTCAAGTTAGTATTTTTAAAATTTTTAAATCACTTGCAGAAGAGATGATTATGCTACATTTCACTGCAGAGCCTTGAAGTCCTCATTGTGCTTGGTCTTTGTTTCCCTAGAAAGAGCATTTCCTACAGGCAGCACTTTCTATTATGATTTCAGAATATTTGGTGAGGGAAAACTGCTACAGACAAATGCTTATGTGAAAGTAGAGAAATTAAAGGTTTCTCCAAAGACCAGTTTAGTATAATGAGCCCATGGGCTCTGTGAGAGACCTAAATACTAAATAGCATTGTATTCTAAATATGGATGAGCAAGAGAGGTGAAACAAGGCTCTGAGTGACAGGCTGTGGATGCTTGGGCTGTTTGGATAATGCTCTGGATTATTCCAGGAAAGAAGTTAGATATCAGATAAAGATACAAATCTGGGTGTTAAATTGAAGATTCATCCTGCTGTCACCCACTCTTCTGATTTTGGATTACTCTTCTACTTAGTTTTCAGCTCTCCAATCTCATATTCATGACAGGTCCTTTCTGTTTTCTCTGGGCTTTACTCAGGTTTGAGGATGTTTCTGCACTGAAAATATATCAAAGTTGGAATTTCAGATGTATTTTTATCAATATTTTGGACTTCCTATGTGGTTGCTTTGTGTTTTGCCACAATATTGGAAATGGAGCAGAACAAATCACAGAGTAGTTTTTTTATATTTTCTGAACTAGTGTTGCAAAATATTCACTAGGGGGTGAATGGTAACTAACTACGCTGAAAAATATTTTGCTCCCAGTATATCCCAAACTGAGATTTTTATATATAGACCCACTTTAAGAAGAACCTTAAAGTGTAGTTTGTTTCTATGACACTTGGAATTTTTGCTTAGAGGTTACTTTAAATATTTTTGTTCACAGGAAATTCAGCAAAAAATATCTAGAACAACCCACACATTTCTTTATCTTTGTAAATCTGTCTTCCAGAAAATTTACATTGGTTTGCTTTCAAGCTGTGTTTTCTGTGAAAATGCATCATAATGAAAGAGCCAGGAGTTTAAA